>CM031239.1:699733558-699844698 GCA_018340775.1 Taxus wallichiana var. yunnanensis
CACCTTCAACCAACGAAACCATTGTTACAAATATTACTTCCTTCCCTACAGATAACATCCCAACCTCCGACCCTTAGTAGATGTTTTTCAATGCCTTACACTCTGGGGAGTACCGCCTATATAACGTTAGTTCTTTCCATACCCCACAGAGTATGGATAGTTACATGCATATCCCACCTACGACCGTCGCGTGGGGAGGTAATCTCTACGGACCACCCCATTACCGCACCAACCTAACGTATGGGGGTGTTAACGCATCCTCCATTACCCCGAACCTCCTCTTGGTGTGGTTCCTTTCCAATCTGATTTTCAATACTTGACAAATCATCGCTTCGCCTCACCTTCTTGACTCGTTGTGCTTGGGAAAGGCTTTGGTTTTGGTCTTTATGAACAAGGCCGAAATACACTCATTCCCGTGACTACACGCAAAACACAATGATCACAAAGTGGTCTCGCTTTTCTGAAACACCTACACAGAGACACCTCGTGTCACCGTATCCTCAAAGAAGACGACGTCACCCCTACCAAACCATCATCACCCACTTTGCCATCATTACCCACAAAGTCGATAGACTCTAATCTATCCTCCTAACTTTTTTTTTCATAAATGCTATCTTCATAGGTCCTCTCACTTATCAACGTGATAATGAGGATCCATCTTCTCTTCCCCTTCTATATCCAAACATGATCGAAGAGGATTCGCCTTCGATTAATGTTGTTGAGTGCCAGGATGACGACTCCATCCTCACTTACCTGGGGCGGATGACTCCTATATTCAACGCGCCTTACCGCTCTCAAAACTCAAACCATGTTGAATGAGTCGACTATAGAAATCAACATCCACACGGAGGAGGATCCTCACATTGTGAAGATCGGACAATCCCTTAACACATCAGAACAAGCCACCTTTACTACCTTTCTCCGTACCCGCAACCAAGCTTTTGCTTGTCCTACGCCGACATGCCAGAATTGATCCTACCATCGCTATCCATAACATCACCCTAAACCCCGATTCCAAACCACCAAACAAAATGAGAAAGATGCATCCACGCATCGCCCTCTCGGTCAAAGAAGAGCTTCAACGACTTCTTTCTCGTGTCCTTCATCTTGCCTATCGACTATCCTCAATGGATTTCTAACATCGCACTGCTACTAAAGCGATGGGGACTTTGATATGCACGGATTTCGAGACCTTAACCTCGCTTGCCCCAAGGATGACTTCCTCCCAAGTATTGATCAACTTGTTGATCTCACCGCGGCCATGAAATGCTTTCTCTCATGGATGGATTTTTCGGATACAATCAAATTTTGTAGCCCCGCCGATCAACATAAAACCGCTTTCATAACTCCTCGGGAACCTTCATTATCGTGTCATGCCATTTGGCCTTAAGAATGCCGTGCTACCTATCGGTGGCTATGACTTACATTTTTCATGACATTATGCACACTATCCTCGAGGATTATGTCGATGATCTTCTTGGCAAATCTAAACATCGCAGTTGAACATCTCGATGTTTTAACCATTATTTTCGATCACCTTTGTTGCAATATTCGTCCGCTTCAACCAAAGAAATGTGTCTTTGGTGTTCTTTCGGGAAAACTTCTTGCTTTATCGCCTCTTTACGTGGCATCGAGGTCGATCCATCTAAAGTCAAAGCTATCCTAGAAATGCCCCCACCCAAAACCTCAAACAATCGCGTAGTTTGCAGGTAAAACTTCAATCCATCCGGCATTTCATCTCCCAACTCTCGGATCGATGTCACCCTTTTCATCACCTTCTTAAAAAGGACATTGCCTTTCAATGGAGTGAAGAGTGTCACCAAGCCTTTGAAGCTCTTAAATCCTATCTCTTGCAACCACCCGTGCTTATTCCACCTCAGGATGATCGTCCTTTCTACCTTTACCTTCTCGCCACCGACCATGCTATAGGAGCTATGCTCGCACATCGGACTCGCACGCCGAGAACAAGCCATTTATTATATAAGTCATACTTCTCATGGATTACGAGACTAGGTATACACATGTAGAAAATCAGTGCCTAGCCCTATCATTCGTAGCCACCAAACTCCGACATTACCTCCTGAATCACAAAACCTTTGTCATCACCAACACGGACCCCATTCATTATATGTATGCCAAACCACATCTAAACCAACGCATCACCCAATGGCTTATGCTCCTCGCCGACCTCGACCTTGAGTTTGTACAATGTGTCAATCAAAGGACAAACTATTGCAGACTCAACTCGTGAGGCCCCTTTACCTCGGGGAACAATTCACCAATTTTAATTTCCCGATGAACTCATCGCCACTCTTTCACTCGTGGAAGAGTCATATCAAATGACCTCTTCTTCGATGGATCTAAATGCCAGCAGGGGAGGAGCCGGCGTTGTTCTCATCCTCTCGACGCTGAACCTATGCCTCTTTCATTCCGGCTTGATTTCCCCTGCACTAATAATACAAATGGAATACGAGGCCCTTGTTTTGGGTCTCCAGGTTGCGTACACTTAGGTGTCAAATCTATTAATATTTTTGGTGACTCTCAATTGGTAGTCAATCAAGTTATGGGCATCTACCAATGTAAGAATGAGGAACTTCAAAAGTACAAACATTACGTGGATTCACTTTTGACCTCATTTACTCGTTATTCTATCCAGACCATTCCCCGCTCCACTAACAAATTTGCGGATACTATGGCTTGCTTAGCCTCGCAAATTCCAGCTTCATCAACTGACTCTGACATTTTCGTCTTGGTCCAACAACTCTTTGCCCCATCTTATTCAAATTTCGGTTGTTTGTATGATAAATACTGTGTCTACTAATTCGCAGGATACCTGGTACCACCAATTTCATGACTACCTTACAACCTCTGTTCTCCCACCTAACCTTACTAGTAACGGCAAACGTGCTTTTCTTAAAAGTGTTTCTCGTTATGTTGTCATGGGGGGACTCCTCTATAAACGTGGCTTTGATGGCATCCTCCTTCGCTGTCTAACCGGGCGGAGGTCACCTATACCATCCAACAAGTCCATGACGGCATTTGTGGTGGACATTTTAGTGGCTCTCTGCCGTGGCTAAACGAATCCTTCACCTTAGGTTATTATTGGCCTACTTAATAACGATCGCTACGAATATGTTAAGCGTTGTGTTATGTGTCAACAACATGCCAACCTTCAACATACTCCTAGCCATCCGCTACAGGTCACACGAGATCTTTGGCCTTTCTCACAATGGGGTTTAGACCTTATTGGTGAGATTCACCCGACCTCTTCACAACGTCACCGTTGGATAATCACAGCAACCGAATATTACACAAAATGGGTGGAGGCCATTCCACTCATTTCAATCAAAAAAGAAAAAATTGTCGAATTTGTTAACCATCACATTATCTGTCGTTTTGGTATTCCTCATCGCCTAATAACAGATAATGGTAAATCTTTTAAAAATAAGTTGTTACAAGACCTTTGTGACAACTTTGGTATCAAACTTAGTTTCTCATCGCCTTACTATCCGCAGGCCAATGGTCAGGCTGAATCTTCTAATAAAACCCTAACCAAAATCCTCATGAAAGTTGTCAATGAGTCCGAAGAAACTGCATGATCACATTCCCTTTGCCCTTTGGGCTTATCGTACTAGCATTCGTATCTCCACTAATGCCACACCATTTTCTTTGGTATATGGTACCGAGGTCATTTTGCCTCTCGAAGTACAAATACCCTCCCTCGTAATATCTCTTCAGTGATATTCTCACCAACGATGATTTCCGCCAAGAGCGTTAGCCCAATTAGAGCTTCTTGACGAGCGCGCCTTACGGCTCTTGATCACCTTCAAATCTACCAAAACGCATCAAGCGTGCTTATGATAAACGGCTTCATGAGCGTACTTTTAAGGTTGGCATGATCTTGTCCTCAAAGAGAATCAACATGTAACCAAACTAGAAAAGAGTAAACGTGGAAAATTTGCTCCTAATTGATTGGGCCTTACATTATCACTCACACTTACGGATCGTGCACTTATCATTTAGCTTCGCTTAATGGTAAACCTGAGCCTGAGCCCCTTAATGCCTTGCATCTTCGACCATTCTACCGTTGAAATTAGTGTTATATCACTTGCTATCTACCTTACGCTCGTCCCGAGCTCATTTACCACCGCATACACTTTGTTTCTTACATCTCAAAATCCAATCAAGCTCACATGGTTTGATTATCACCTCCTTAAAAGATGCCTTCCCCTTTTAGTCTAGTCCATGACTTCAAAGTATCAAAATGACACATTCTTAATTACACACTTATGGGATTTTCTTGAGTCAAACTTCTTACAAAAAAAAAAAAAAAACTAGATGCTTCATGCCCAACGGACATCTAGACTCTAACTTATACAATAGACTGCTCCTCAAGGACAAATTTATATGCCAAACTATTGCTCTTATTATATATAGATCAAGCTCTCCCCGAAGGACAAATATACATAAACACCGCATTCAAGCTACTATAAATAGATCGCTCCTCAAGGACAAATATACACAATACCTTTTATCGAAGCTTCTCGCATTGATCAGCCTTCTCGTGAAGACCTCAAGAACAACAAAATACATATCCCATGTAGACTTCCCGCATCGATCAGTCTATATCCAGAAAAATAAAAATACAAGCAATACTTCAAAGCACTTTTGAGTCATGGACTTGTCTATTTAGGTTTGGTTTTCTTTTGTCAGAATCATCATCTTATAATAAGTTCTCTAGCACCTCGCCCACATCAACCACCTCACCTCACCATTTGTCAAAACAACAAAACTCAAGGGACGTGACGTATATCCGATATATTGTGATTATACCACTCTTTTCACCTATCGACTTCTCGCCTATGCAAGGTACCTAGGGATTCAAGCTCATCCTACATTAATATGTGGTTTGTTTAGCTCTTCTCAATTACGGGACACTCTTGCCTCTTTTGCTCGGCTCTAGGATTGTGTGTTGACCTTAATCAGGACACGATTCCCTACTACTTGGGTATGCTAACTTTCACTTCACCCATACCTACACCAACAACATTACCCTACCAACACCAACAACATTACCCTACCAACATCAAATTTTTACTAACCAACAAAATTGCCTAACCACAACCAAATTGCCTGAATTCACCTCTCCCTGCTCCTAAGGGAGAACTACATCGGTCTGAGGCCCCTCCTTGCTTTGTGCAATGGGCTATGTAGGCAGCACTTAGGAGACATGGGGTCTCCCAAGGTTAGCTCGACCATCCCCTACCATACCCTATCATGTGTTATAAATATAAATATTTTTGTGTATTTCTATTTTGACAACATTCATCTTTATCCTTTTTCAAACAAAACAAAAACAACATTCAAAACACAACCATTCTTATTATTATCATCACTCAAAACCACATACATCTTTAGTTTTATTTTAGATGTTAACCAAATACATCTTCTCTATCATCGACTCGCAGGTCGGCATCCTTATTTATTCTTATATTCCTATAAAATCCACTTAGACCCTCGCACCTCCTCCCGAATCGTGGGTGATCGTGATCGCTGATGCCTCTCACCGGCCTCTCCATCCTCAAAGGTGCCACCGCCATTGGTTCCTCCCATTGATCCGCCAACATCTCCTCGTAACATACGAATACGCCCTCTCGCGTGAAGGAATCTTGCCTCCAGCCTCTCCACTCGAAATCGTGAAGCCTCTAACATTCCCATTGTCTCATTCACTCGTGTTTGAAGTCAAGCGAGCCAAATCCTCGCAGACGATCTCTCTCCGCTGTAATCACAGCTATGTCAGGGCACTCACGTGCACCTCGCAGCTCTGCTACCCACCATACTCTATAGGCCTCCGTCGTTCCCGCATCCATAACCCTACGATCGGCTGCTATCTCTTCTGGCCCTTCTGGAGGTGTCGGCCGGGGAGGTGAGAATGCTGCCTCGGCGTCAATCCTCATGTATGGTCTATATGTCATAGGAATATCCTGAACGAACCCAAATTGTCGCCGCACGCGATCTAGAGGAATCCTCTCGTACTCGCCCGGCCTATGCCCTGCGATCCACCTCAATCGCTCTACACCCTCAACTCCTCGCCTATGTGCTCACACCATATAGTTCCCGTACGGCCTCCAACAAATATCCGCAATCGTCACCATCTCCCATACCTGTCTATAATACTCGATGTCATCTATCACGGCCTGGGATCTCGCTTCTTGTTCTGTCTGGACCCATCGTCTGAATCCCAACCTTTGCACTCCTGCCTCTCCCGACTCAATGGGTCGGCCTATTGACGCACACAAACAATATGCTCATAGGCCCAACAATGTAATAAGTACGAACAATCCAAAGGTCATCCCGTGTTTTCACTTGCATGCCCATAAACCCCTATATAACTCTCCGCAGATATGACGGGTGCCCATGCGAATGTCACGCTCATTTCTATCATTTCCCAAATAACACTCATCAATGCTTTGGGAAATCTTCCACCTTCCGCCTCGCAATGCATAATACCCCACCGCTATCATTAATAAGCACGGCCAACCTTGTTTCTCGTGGTGTGTTGCATACATTGTACCATACGTAAATGATAAACCTCGCCATGTCAAATCTCGTGCAAATGACCCAAATACTGAAGTTATCGCTGCCCGCCCCACGGCCGGCAATGCCTCGATACACTGCTTTTTCCTATCATTGGGAGTCTCAAAATACGGAACACATCTTCCAAAGTCACCGCTATCTCCCCGCTGGTAGATAGAAGGTATTCTTTTCTGGATTCCATCTCTCAATCAACGCCTGCAACATAGCATGGTTACGCGCGATTCTTGAATAATAGCGGATTCCACTTAACCCCAACCGATTTATCAATGCCCATTCAGCTGGTGTTACATCCGCTCGGATTCGTGACAACAACGCTGGCACAGTATCATTCATCCTTAACCTTGCTTCTGCCTGCATACATCAAAACGACACATAATTATTCAAAAGAACAAATCTCTACGGGTTTTTTCTCAAAATCTGGAAACCCTTACAGTAACCGATAGCGGTTATGCATAACCGATACCGGTTGGCTAACCGATACCGGTTACTTATAAACGATACCGGTCACTGTCAAAATATACCTACCCTGCTTCAAACATACACCTTCGATATTTATGAAGCCCGTTTACTCCTATTTCTACCTAAAAACATATAGCCCCCACCCCGCTTTACTCCGCCTCGTAGCACTCATACCATCCCCAACCCTTGCTATCACGTTTTCTTTCTCATATCTAACCACTTACACTTCTCTCATCCTATTCAGAAAACATGCAAAAATCAAATTACAACCAAACCGTTTACCTCTCCGGTCATAGCAGCTGAGGTGGCACTCGCCTTCCCTCTCTCCCTACGCTCGCCGGATGCTTCTCCTTGTTCTCGCCATGATCACCACCCTTTTCAAATTTGCCTTTCGCCTTCTCGAATCTCGATCACATTCACTTTCCCTCGCTCTTTTCTCTTCTCACTCAAATCTCTCATGCAATTCCCTATCTCGCTTGTCAAAAAGCGTCGCGTTCACATATTTAACTTTTCATGGCTCTAAAATAAGAACTTAAGTTTCACAACCCAAAGCAGCTTCTATTTTTAGGAAAACAATTCTTGCATAACCGATATCGCATTACTAACCGATACCGGTCATATATCTACCGACATCGGTTACATAACCGATATCGGTCAAGTTACCACTTGTTGCTTAAACCTAAGTCGTCTCTTCATTTTTGGAAATTTTTGTGGCGCCCGTCCCTTTTTCCTGCATGAACAACACCATTATCCATATTTTTCATTAAATCCACATCTCATTACAATTTCATTAACATCATTTCTCTATATTACAAAACAAACAAGCCATCAATAACCAATATCAAAAACCATTACTCTATACACCATTTGGATCCAAATCAACAGCTACAACCATTTAATATTCACACACCAGCGACCAAACATACAACATTTCATAATATAACATGTCAATTAAACTCATCATTTATATCTATATACATCCCATCAACAAAAGACATCAACATCATTAATATATAACACCATGTCAATCAAACTCATCATACATCACATATCACAAACCATCGACAAAACATTTAACGCTTTTTACGCACAACATGTGAGTCAAAACATCATATCTATATATATACAAAGTTTCAAATATACAATGTGCCCTACATCGGGGCCTCTGTGATCTCATAATACAACAAAGCCGGCACGCAGGCCACAATAACTATCAATAATCTCGACTCGCTCGCAGCCGGTCTCTCATATCAAAATATACTCGCTCAGCAGCCGGTATCAATCTGCATAACCCGTACTCGGCCGCAGCTGGTATAATAAATAAATGAATGAATAAATGAATAAATAGGCACGCAGCCTCTATCAACACAACCGCTTCGCACGGTGCCCATGTCCAATATACAAAATGTGCAGGACCCTCGCCTCTCTCCACCTCCTCCTCGCCTGCCTCGCCTCCCCGTCCCCTCTAGTCCTACCTACCTCTCGCCTCCGCCTCGTGACGGACCCACCACTGTGGCTACACTCCCCGAGACCTCTGCCTCGAGAGGTCTCGCTCTATGTGCCGCATAGGGCTGATAATCAGCCCCTGCACTATCAAGAATATCCTCGATAGTATCGGCCTCCGCTCTAGCCTCCATGTAACGCTTCTCGAGCCACCGTAGGTGCCGGGCTGGGTCCTCGACACCTACTACCAAGTGCCCCCCGTGCCTCGTGCTCGGTGCCACTGGTGGTGCTCGTGGGCCGTGGTGGTACTGCACTGGTACTGCGTGGGCCGGGCTGCTCACCTCAGGCCGTGGTACTGTACACTGTACTGCATTTCGGGCCGGGGCCATGGCCGCCGGCCATGGTGGTGGTGCTCGTGCTCGCATACTCGAGCTCAAGCTACTGCCTCGTAAAACACCTATTCGTGCAGCACTGCAGCAAGAAGCCGCCTCGTAATAACCGTACTCGCCCCCGAGCTGATCTCGCTCATTGCCACCGCTAAGTCCGGGCAGTGCAGTCGTGGCTATCTCACCTTCTCTCTCGACCAGCCCACCAAACCATATATGCTCCCGTATAACCAAAGATCGTCTACAAGTGTCATCTCGGCCGGCCTCTCAAAGAACCCAATTGGGTCCAAGGGTCAGGTGCAGTGCAGTGGGGCCTCTACATCATCCCTCCGGTACTGAGGGAAGGGAGGTGGCTCATCCTATCGCAGCCCCATCTCCTCGCATACCTCTCTAGGGGTATCCTCTCATACTCTCCTGGCCTCCGTCCCGCTATCCGTAAAGTGTACTGATCAAGCGCAATGTAATCGGGCTCCTCTCATGGGTGATGACCTCTCGTAAGGTCTCCATACGATATTCGCCTGCCAGCCCTCTAATAAATGCCTCGTAATAAGCGACGCCCCGCCTCGCAAGCACCGCCGTGGCCGCCCACGACCCCAACCACCTCTCTCGAAAGCCGTATCTATATATGACTCAGGCCCTCGGCCGCCGGGCAGCCCTACTGGTCTAAGGCATATGATGTGCTCATATGCCCAACAATGCAGCAAAAACGTCGAACAAATCCCGAATCGCCTCATCCGGCGATAGCCCCACAGCTCTCGATACAACTGTACCAGGTATACTGGTGCCCAAGCATAACAGGTGTGCTCCTCCACCATCTCGTGTAGAACCCCCATCAGCGCCCGTGGAAAGCGGCCTCCCTCTGAGTCCGGGAGGGCAAAGCAGGTGATCCCGATCATCATCAACACGGCAAGCCGTGTCTCATGGCGATGCACACGGCATATATCCCATACCATGATGCTCGCTGCACAGATACGCCAATAAGCGCGGCCGCATCCCGAAAACCTCGTAGGATGCTGTCCCATGGCAGCCTCTCGCAAGCGCCCACCAAAGACTCGCTCTCCTCAATCGGCAATAAGGATACGATACACATCCTCCAATGTGATAGTCATCTCCCTCAACCGGAGATGGAACACATTGTCACCGGATCCCATCTCTCGATGAGGGCGACCATCAAACTATGATCCCATATCGATCGCTTCTGCACCACCGACTCCGCCAAGTCCCACCTCGCATGATACCCTGTGTGCTATGGACACGTGGGCCGCATCCGCTCAACAGCTGGGGGCATCTCGTCCCGCATCGCACCGACGTGCCTACAAAACCAACCCACTACATTAGCCCTACTTTTATCACAACATCTACTTTACCTCTCTATATCCCCTTTCTTATCCACCTACCCACAACCCGACTCCATACCACACGTCTACGCCCATCTATCTCACCCTAAAAACTTCTACGCTATCCCCCTCCCTCTTCACACCCAAACAAACAACCCACACCATACTCAAACGACCTAAAGCATGCCCAAATACCCTAACCACATCTAAAAACTTAAAACAACAACACAACCCAAACCATACTCAACCAACCTACACCATGCCCAAATACCCAAACCACATCCACAAACTCAAAAACAAAATCACAACCCACACCAACAAATTGAAATAAACCTAAGTCAGGACCGCCCCTATACTGAAACACCCAAACAATACCACAACACCCCCACCCCAACCCAAACCATACCCAAATCACTACCAAAAACTCAAAAACAACAACATAACCTAAACCAACAGAAATAGCTAAAAATCACTAAGGACCGATACGGACACCCATAACCGATCATGCGGTCCCTTCCCCACCGACGCCGGTCCACGACCGACCGACGCCGGTCCCAACACAAAACACCGCCTTTTCAAATTGACCGATGATGGCTGTACTATGACACCGACATCGGCCACTGAAACTTCCTGAGCCGAACCCCGCGCGGCCCCCCCACCTACATTTTTTCCATTTTTTACCAATTTACCCACCCAAATACCCTAAAACCTACCCACCCAAATTACCTTGGCTTATTTCACCTATCTACCCTCTCTTTTTTTCAAATCATTTCCATTTTCTAATTATTTCCTAAAAATGTACATTCCTACCCAAACCCCAAATATAGCATAATGCAATAAAATACACACAATGAGGGGTTTCGAACCTACCCGCATTTACGACACGCGCCGTGGAGGGATGGGTGGTGGTGGTCCAGCTGGTCCAGCCCCCCTACTCCTCCTCCCGGTTGTGCCATGGCTCCAAATGTCCTCTTCTCGGGTCCTCCACCAATCAATCGCCGCTCTCCTCCTCACTGGCCCACTAACAACTAACTCCTCCAGTCAAATAGCGCCACCTCACGCAACCAATGCTCCAATCTTAACTCTCCACGTCAGACAACTCAAATTGGTTTCCAAATTGCAAAAGTGACAATGACAGGCCGTATTTTTCTTTTTATAGGTTTTTCGCCCATAACCGATATCGGTTTTATTACGCCCTAAGAACCCAGATCGGCCCCTCACCGATATCGGTCACATACAATCGACATCGGTTTTATTCCAAATTTCCCCCAATTTCTGCCCTTATTTACTATTTGCCCTTTTTCACCCACATCGCCTATATCAACCTTTGCTGCAAACATTCTAACCATCCGGCCCGACCCAAGGCCTCACCCTAACCAACTTTGCCCGACCCAAGGCCTCACCCTAACCATCTGGCCCGACCCAAGGCCTCACCCTAACCATTTGGCCCGACCCAAGGCCTCACCCTAACCATTTGGCCCACCAAGGCCGTCCCTCCAACCATCTGCCCAACCCAAGGCCTCACCCTAACCATTTGCCCGACCCAAGGCCGCCACCAATTCGGCCCACCTATTTGGCCATTCGCCCGACCCAAGGCCGACCCAACCTATCCGGCCCGACCCAAGGCCGTAACCTACCCATCCGGCCCGACCTAAGGCCTCAACCTACCCATCCGCCCGACCCAAGGCCTCACCTACCCATCCGCCCGACCCAAGGCCAGAACCTACCCATCCGCCCGACCCAAGGCCGCACCCTACCCATTTGGCCCGACCCAAGGCCACCCCTCCGGCCCGACCCAAGGCAAGGCTCGCCCGACCTCCAGGCCTCACCCAACCATTTGGCCCGACCCAAGGCCGTACTAACAACTTGGCTCCGACCCAAGGCCGTACTAATACCTTACCCAACATCAACAACATACACTTTTATCCACCCATCATGTTTTTTTTGTTCAATCAAGCTCACTGCTTCGTGTTTTAGCATGATTAGGGTCCTCGACTTGATCTGTCGACCAACTTTGCCTAGACCTAGACCGTGACGCTTATCTCAACCAAACCAACCATTCGCACCGCCGAACATGCCTAAACGCTCTTGTACCTTACCCGTTATATACCCCGAGCTACTTCCTATGCCTTGATACCGTGATTATATCACCCTTGTTTGATAAACTATCGACTTCGCCTTATGCATTGCTTGGTTTGCTAGTCAAATCATGTACCCTGGTCGCACTACTACATTTCAACGTGCGTCTGCTTCTTTGGACCTACCCCACCATCTCACCCTCATCTCAACACCATTTACCCTTTATCAACCCTATCCTTGATTTCACGCTACCTCAATCTGTGATAGATTTGAGGGGGATTACCTATACCCTTAACAGGAGTAACCACTTCTTATTATTGTCCGTGCAGCTTTACAAAACAAACTACACGACAATAAGGGGCTAATGTAGACACCAAATTTGTGTCTTACGACCCCTTGTGACCCGCATCGCATTTCGCAACCTAACCTCACCACCTAAACCTTACACAATTATTTATTAATTACCTTATAATTAATAAATCCACATCACCATACCTACCACCTCATGTCGCCACCTCATCGTGACCTAGTCTTAACCCTAAACTAACCTAATTAAGACCTATAACTTGGTCCAATTCCACACCTATGACTAATTACTCCTCATCCGCACCTAAAACCAACTTCATAATGACTTGACCAAGCCCGCTACCAATCCCTCGAAGAAAGGAGGGAAAGTCTGCTATTTTACCAAAATAGCCCGCTTTGACCGACCGATACTGGTTCCTACTGACCGCCGCCGGCCAGTGAACCGCCATCGGTTCCCCGTAAATGACCACTTCCAACCAAAAACAAGGATCAGATTTTCATTTGATCGGGAGAAGGAGAAATCATCGAGAGAATCCAGATTTTGCTTGGCCGAGCAGAGACAAGTGAAGAAACAAGAAGAGATTGCAGAGAAGGACATCAAGCCCAAGACTGCAACTGAATAACCAGAGCCCAGTAACACTCATCCGAGCATCAGAGGAGGAAACTGCATCCAACTTGGGTCCTGTCTTCATCATCACAGTCCTGAAACTTGCATCTACATCAGGGGCAAGTAAGTAGTATGTTATATGTTTCTAAGCACCATTTTCTTGAGCCTGTTGATTAATAGTAATCATAAGTTTATTCCTAGATCTACTACCAGCTACAACTGCACTTAACCTTCACCCACACACCCGATATTGCCCAGAAGGCCATTTTACCACACTCTGAGTCTTCCCTATCCTCCCATCATCCCCCTCAGCCATCCACCAATCCTAATAACCCCACAATCACCTTACAACCAACTTCTATCCAGAAGCACTTAGATTGCTGCCCCTACCGGTATCGTTTATCCTCTACCGGCAGCGGTTCTCTAACCGTGGTCGGTTACCTAGTGACCGCCGTCGGTCACTGTGACTTATACCCCAAAACCCTTTTGCTCGCCTATTTGCCACCTAACAACCCCAAATCCAGCCTGGTTTATCCCTATAACTCAACCTGAACGTATCAACGACCAGTAATCGAACAAACAACGTGACGCTTTATTATTGATAGTTTAGTTTCTATTGCTTTGTAACGAGATACCTAAATCGTGATTTTGCAATAGCTTTCTATATTATCATTTGTGTTAAATCGTATTAAAAGGGGAACTGACCACCTTCGAAAGGAAGTTTTTATATTTCCTGGGCCTAAGGTAGATCCCTCATTTGTTGTCTAATTAAAATCTTGTGGTCTTGTATTCTTACTTGCAGGTAGTCCTTCCAAGACAAAAAGGAGTTCTTCGCAGTCGATCTGATCTCTCTCTACGGTACGCGCACACCATCTCAACATTCAACAGGTATTCCTCCTAGCCCTAACCCTTATCTGTTTCTCGAAGGAATGATAGGATAGAAGCAAGTCTATTCTGAAACATTCCGTGTGAAATAGGATTGTATTCTCTTGCTAACACACAATGCAACGGGGTGGTATAGGGTATCAAAGGAATGATAGGATTGTATTCTTTCTTTAACACACAATGCAACGAGATGTTGGTTATTTTGAATGACAAGATGTTAGACCAGACCAACCAAAAATTACCAAACTCTTTGATGACATTTGCAAGAAGTTTGTAACACTTAAACAAAGGAATGCTTCAAAAGTTTTAACATACCCCTTCAACCAGATATGTGCACAAATGGAGGCCCGCATCTACACTCTTCCACACAATATTTGACAACATACTACAAAATATTGAAGCAAATATACCAACAAAGTATCCAAAATCCCTATTTGATCATGACCTAAGGTTATCCCAAAGGTTTCCAAATAATCTTAAGATTCAAGGACAGTTAAATGATTTTAAATTTGTTTGTCTTTTATCGATGAAAGCTCTTCTAAATATAAGATTGTAGATGCCATTAATCCATCAACAAGAAAAGAGATCATGTATGATCAAGAGATATCCCAAACACAAGATTACAACATGAGCAAGAAACACAAATTGAAATAATTCTAGAACATAAGCATATACAAATTTTGCCAAGAGATAACATCAAATAATCCAAAATTTGATCGAATACATCAGCAAGGGAATGTTATGAAAACAATCTCAGAGCTTGTTGATGGCTTTACAACTGAAACCAACTCAACATGATGAAATCTGATACAAGAGAGAATTAAAAATGGTTCTCAAGCGGTTTTCTCCAGAGAAATGGATTTCTTTTAGTCTTTTCCTTGAAAATTCTACGTCCTTTTTCTCCCCCTTCTCAAATTCTCCAAAAATATGATATATACTCTATGCCAGCTTGGATTCTTGCTTCCCAAGCAAAGAATATGCTTATGGGATCAAATTTGTTACAAAAATTCATGATTTAAAGATAGTGACACCAAACAGAAAAACAACTCGTAGGTTGCCAGGTATGCACAAAAATTAAATCATTACACAAATTTAGATTATTATCCACCCTAGGGTCATGTTTTTATCATTCAGGCATGCAAGCATCTTTCACTTATCATTTTTTACCCTTTTTACCTCATCATTTCACCTCTACAACTTTTGATTTTCACTTTTCACATTTTTTATCGGGCCCGAGCAAAAATGTATCAAAAACATCATAGATCACTGAATTAGGTCATGAAAATGGTGCCATTGCACTCAGAAGGCTGAGATGATGCAAAATCATATAAGGTTCAAAGAAATTTGATGAAAAACTTGATTTCCAAGCTTCTTGGAGCTCCCATGGCGGCCAAAAGGGTGAATGTATAGTAACCATTGATTTCAGATAACTTTAAATGCCAGCCCTCCACGTGGAGGATGAGATCCTTGAATATTCCCATTTTGACCTTTGGATAAGGTGGGACATGTGTCAAAACATGATTGGATCAGGTCCCTATCTTTTAAAAATGCATTTGCGACCTTTTGAATTTTAGAAAATTTTGCAAACTTTCCCGCTTCTTCCCCTGGACCCGCCACGTGTCCAAAGGTGGGCCCCATTGAAAACACGATCAATTCTATCCATTTTTCTCCTTTTTTGAAAAAGAAAATTTTTCTCAAAATTCTCCGTGGGCCCGAACACCCACTCTCTTCCTCGCCACGTGGCACTCTCCCATTCGCTGCGGGTCCAGGCCTCCAATTCTTCCTTTAAACCTCCCTGCCAAAATTGCAAATTTTTAAAATTCTCTCTCGAGGCCCAAACCTCCGCCCCTCATACAAATTTTTTCCACCTGCAAAGAAAGCGAGACCAAACTTTACTTTTGAGATTTTGACTCCAAAGGAAAAAAATATCAAATTCTCCCCAAGCCCCGCTTCTCCATTTTGCCCTTTTGGGACATGTGTTGGCCCTGGATTGGAGTGACAAAACATTCACAAAATTTTCCTTCAACCCCCTTGCTTGATTTTTTGCATTTCTAGACACATGTCCACTTCTCATTAGTCGTGGACCTTCAGGTAAAAATTTAACTTTTAAAATTTTGAAGTTAAAAACTTCAAATGCACCAAAACCTCCACCCCCTCATATTGACTTCTTCTGGACACGTGTTCTCCTGTGGTTGGCCGAGGGCCTTCGGGCCAAAAATTTACTCTAAAAATTTTACAAAGTAAAAGCCAAATTTCTTAAGGACAACCCGCCACCTGCCAATCCTCCAGCCAATCATATCATGCCACATTGCCAATGTGTTGTGCGATGATGAATTTGATGGGTAAATGACACTCGTATGCCCATCAACACATCAAAAATTCACAGGATGCCCTAGAAATCAAAATTTTAACAAGGAAGGAAGATTTTTTATAATTTTAAATCAACTGAATCATTTTTGACATTGCTTTCAACCTTGGGATTGGGAAATTAGTTGCAATTACTTCATATTCGATCAATTTTGAGTTTTACACGATTTGACAAAGGAAAAAACACAACCTCGACCATTTGAAAAAGCTAGGGCACAAAAAGGGGGAAACTTGGATTGTTTTTTTAGTATAGGGAAAAACAATAACATCTTGGGCATCTTCAAGCATTCAATTGGGGAAGACAAACTGCAGACCACCAAATCAAAAAATAAAACATTTGTGAGCAGATTTGGGCATGGAACATTAGGGCACATTATGCAAACTGAGAATTAGCACCAACAGGAGGATATCCTCCAAAATCAGATCTTGAAGTTGAGCCAGAAGCTAGCGAACTTAGGATCTTCAAGAAGAAACATATACAAAGACAAAGACAAAAATAAACTTAGCAAGTTTCAAATTGATCCACACACAGACTATACCTTTAAAGTGACTCAGGTACAAAGACCAATGTTGCCTACTAAGGAGCAACTCATTCAGAAAGAGTTACAATCAATGAAAAATACGCTCACTACACTACAAGAGGGAAATGTAGGCTAGAATAGAAAATATTCGTATGAAGAACTATGCCCTTACCCCTTTGATAAGGACATGTTACAACAACCTTTCCCAAAACACTTTACCATTCCCAAGTTTGATAAGTATAAATGTAAAAGTGATCCTCGTGATCATATAAAAGACTTCTACATGGCTTTCCAAGAGGTCACATATAGCGATAATTTCTTAATATGACTTTTTCCTCACAACCTAGGAGCCATGGGATTGGAATGGTTCTATAGCATACCCAAGGGCTCCATTACAACGTGGCCTGCATTAGTGGATTGAATTATACAGAATTACTCCTATAATATGGAAAGTGACATCACAATGAATGATTTATGAAATACAAAACAAAAACCCAATGAGGTGTTTGCAGGAATTTGACAACAATGGTGAGGGTTAGCTAGTCATTTTCCTTTTGCATTACTGGAAAAACAATTAGTGATCATATTTGTTCCTGACTTAAACCCTGAATATCCTTTCACTTATAAATTCATTGTGGCTCTAACTTTGAAGAAGTCATAGAGAAAGGTGGTCAAATTGAGAAAGCCCTCATTACAAAGGGAATGCTTAAGTCTGTAGTTAAAAAAACATGAAGCCAAATCCATAGACAAACCTAAATTCTTCAATAAGAATAAGCATGTTGTTGGTGATGGCATTATAGACTCTAAGAGAGTCCAAGCCATATAGACAGGCCCACTTTTAAATATTTCACAAGGACCTCATCCCAAAGCACCTACAAAATGTACATTTACATCCTTAATGAAGTCCTTATCTACCATCCTAAAACAATTAGATGATGCCAAAATGGTGGAATATCCAACTACAATGGTACCATACCCAGAGGATGCTCCAAAACCGGGTTGGTTCAAAGATCATGAATATTGTGACTTCCACCATGTTAAAGGACACAAGATAGATAGATTCTCCCCCTGAGTCCGAGAAAGGTCCAAATGAAAAAATGGGTATTTACAAGGAACCTTTTCCTAACCATGTAGATAAAAAGAAAAGGAAACCAGATCAAGGGAAAACCTCCAATGACTATAGAATTGTTGCCTATGTTTACCCTACAAATGATAGTCCTTATGATTCCCTCATTGGATGTATTAGCTCATCTAATGAACAGATCAACACCATCCAGATTTTAGAAAAGAGTTGTGCAGTAGGGACAAGACGTGCCCGCTTAGTCATACTAAATCATGTGCCTATCCCTCAGAAGGTCAGTATAATTTATTAGAGCAGTTAGAGAAAACACCTGCTAGGGTATCTATTCTTGATCTCCTCAAAATATCTAATGCCCATAAGAACATATTGTACAAGATTTTGCAAAATTTAGGGGTTTCAATAGATGTAGACCCCACAAACCTTCAAGCCATGATTGTGTGCCTAGACTCCAATGATCATATTACTTTTGATCATACTGCAATCCCACATAACAACCCAGAACATAACTTACCCTTGTATCTAGAAGTGGTGGTTACCCATCGTAAAATCAAGAGAGTACTTGTAGATAGGGGATCTGGTCTAAATATTTGTACTTTAAAGCTTATTAAGTAGCCGGTGTTGTTTAGAAATAGATCTGGGAGCTAAAACTATCACAATCACTGCTTATGACAATGAAGAAAGATAATTAGTGGGTACTATAGTGGTTCCCATGGAAGTAGGCCCAACTTGTCATGACACAACATTCCATGTCCTTGACTTGGAACTTCCATACAACATGCTCCTCGGTGCCCATGGATCCATGTCATACAAGTCGCTTCCATTGAATTTCCATCGGTGCATCAAGTTATGTCATGAAGGTCAGGTGGTTACCATTCTGGGAAACTCGGAACCATTCACACATTGTAGGGCATTGCACAATTTTTCCGTGCATCTTATGAGTGTCCTTCTATAGATGTAGTTTTCCCCCTACAAATAGAAGCTATGAAAAAATGGATAGATTCAGAGTCCCTCATGCCTTACAATTAATACTTTCCTTCATTGTCAACCCACCCGGTCTCTTCATGGGAAGCAAAGTCGAAAAATATGGCCTGTGTAATCTATTCACTTCTTGAACAGAATTTATTAATATCAGACTTATCAGTATCCCTCAGGACAAGGGGTAAGCCTTATTTTCAGTTCAAGAGCACTAGTGAGCAATGTCCTAAACCATTGGAAAAATTTGCCCATATTGGTCTCTTATCAAAGGAGAAAATGTTACGAGATCCTACTATCAAAGTGCCGGAAGGCACCATGGCTTCATGCCATTAAGCACCTCGGTACATCAAAGTTCACCGTATGATGTTTATCGTGAGCTATAGTGGGTTTGGTTGTGGCATCAATGCATAAGGCCAACTAGAGCCTATTCCCATCCCTCGTTTTAAGTCTAATAAACATGGCCTTGGGATAAGGCTTCATAACGCTCTACCCTCTGAGAATGACACCACCTCTTCTGAACATGAGGACATTTCATCTCATTCTGATAGTGACACAGATTCCCAATATAGCCTCTACGAGGATCTTGCTTCCATGAACCTATTCCCAAATTCATCGATCCTTACCTTATCTAAATCCATCCCCTTAAACAAATATCAAGTAGCCCTTGTATATCCTAAACTTATAGATTGGGATCAACAACTTCACATGCCCTAGATTTCTTTGAAAATGATGAGGCATTTATAGATTTCATGGGACTCAGGGATTTTATTCTAGCTGGGGACCACAAGAAAGGATTTGCAATTCAACTAGACACATGTGCGTACTTTGGGGAAGAAGCAGAGATGTGTGGACATTTGAATAAGAAGGCTATAAATAAAGGTACAACCACTTCTGAGAAACTTGGCAAAAAGGATAAACAAATCTCACAGTGATAAACTCTTTGAAAAACTCATAGATAAACAAAATGAAGAGTCTAAAGATGAAGTGATTTATCCATTTAAAGATGATAATGAGCTACCACAGAGGTTGATCTTACTCTTCCCCCTAATCCTACACGGATGGAATATGCTTCTAAAATTCTTGTTGAGGAAACAATCAACGTCAACATTGGCTCAGAGGAGTAGCCTAGAATAATAAAGTTGGGGCTTCACTCTCAGCTCGGGAATAAAATATATTTGTAGAGATCTTAAAATAATACGCGGAAATATTTGCATGGACATATGATGTTATGCCTTGTTTGGACCCAGAGCTAGTTGTGCACAACCTCATTATGCACCCAGATGCCAAACCAATCAAGCAAAATTTGAGAAAGATGCACCCTAAGGTGCGCTCTTGGTCAAAGAAGAATTAGAAAATTTGTTAGCTACTGATTTTATTAAACCTATTGACTATTTAGAATGGATCTCTAACATAGTCCCAAAGACTGAAGAATCTTGTTGGCATAATAATCTGTACTAATTTTCATGACATTAACAAGTCATGTCCTAAAGATGACTTTCCCTACCTGACATTGACATGATAGTTGATTCCACTACTGGTTATGAAATGTTGTCCTTAATGGATGGCTTTTTAGGTTATAATTAGATACGGATTACAGAAGAAGATCAGCATAAAACAACATTCATCACCCCTTGGGAATGTTTTTCTACAAATTCATGCCTTTTAGGCTCAAGAACGTTGGGGCTACTTATCAACGGGCCATGACAGTTATCTTCCATGATATGATAAGTGACATCATGGAAGACTATGTTGATGACATCCTAGAAAAATCCTAGAGTAGAAAAGAACACCCTAAAGTACTGAGGCGTATTTTTCAATGTCAGAGACTATAAGGTTCTCTTGAACCCTAAGAAATGTGTCTTCAGTGTTTTATCAGGAAATATCCTAGGGTTCATTATTTCACAAAGAGGGATTGAAGTAGGCCTGCGAAAGGTTACGGCTATCACAAAAATTCCACCACTTACCACTCTCGAAGCAACTAAGGAGTCTACAAGGGAAAATTCGGGTAATTTATTGCTTTATGCCACCCCTTTACCCATTTTCTCAAGAAAGATGTCACATTCAATTGGGACTCGACTTGTTAGGAATTAGTATTCACATGGTTTATTTATATGGTTAGTTTAATGTGTTATTAATATATTATTGTTATATAAACAATAATATATTATTGGTGTTGAGTTGTGTATTGTTACGGGAGTAACAATCACAACTAAATAGGTTTATTTGTTGTAACACTTTCCTATTTTATAGGAAGTCAGTTTTCCTATGTATATGGCTATTTAATAGCCTGTGTATGTAATTCAAATTGGTCGAATACAATATCAATATTATTTTTTTCTGTGTGACAATATTGCTGTCCCAATATTTGGCATCAGAGCGATTATGGATTCCTGAGCATTATGTGGGGTGGATCCAAGTTATTCATGGTCGCCCTTGTTATGGTAGTGATTTTATTGCATCATTATTTTACCTATAGGCGTGCTCTTTATTGGATTCATTGCATTTCAAACTGACCTGCATCATCTGTTCTATTTTTTCAAAGATTATTGTTTAGATACTGGAAAATAAAAGGCGTTTGAAAGGTGTTATTAAAACTACGAGAATATTGTTTCCACACGTATTACTTCACCTCAAAAGAAAAAAGAGGAAGAAAGCATGTTTTTTTAGCCGGTTTAGGCGTCAAACTCAGTCAAGAACAGCTTTCATATCATGCAATGAAATAAAACAAAATGAGTACCATTGCAAAGCTCTGGAAATAAGCTTTCCCACACATTAAACGGTTTGCAAATCCCAGCTCTTCTCAAGTTATGAACAAATCATTGTTGGTCACTTCAAAAATAAGCCGTGAGTTTCTTGCCTTACCACAGCCATTTCTGATTGGCTAATTATTTTATAGTTTTGCAAAACTATAGTTTGAAAATATTTATTTTTTCTATAGTTTTTGCTTAAATAGTTGCAAACTGAGGGAAAATAATACATTTTTGGCCAAATTAATACTTGTTTGGCGCGAGTTCTTGAGGTTATAAATATTTTTGGAATCTACATTTCCTCTCGGTTCCAACGAGTGGTCACACGATAAATTTTCTCTCCATCTTGAGTAAATTTTTAATCGTTGAGCCAATTTTAATTAAATTGGGTCTTTTTACGGGAAATTGTAACTTCAATAACTTTTGCATGGTAACTCGAAATCGAGCGCCGTTTTTTCCAAAAGTGTATATTTTTTTATTCCCGTCCTAGTGGTTCTAATTTTGGGAGAAAATAAAAAAAATGAAAATCACCCTCTATTTTGGCCATCTTGTGGACGCATTATCGGTTGTACCCGACGTCCTGAAATAAAAGGTTTCACATTGAGGGGAGAAGCTTAAATAAATACAATGTGGAAACCATGTAGTCTCATGTTCAGATCCGGCTGAGTTAAGCACCCATATGATGGAGGAAGGAGGCATCGGAGGAAGGAGGTCGAACAACGACCTCTCGTCAATACTGAAAATGACAGGCCACACGAGAATGATTTGGTGGCACAGTGTGTGCGCAGAGTACTTGTTTTTGAGTTTTGCAGGTGTTCCGCCAGCTTGGTGTGATTCTTTTTCAGAGTTCCTGTTTTGTTTGGTATTTGATGGATGTTGGAAAGAGATTTGTGTTGGAGCGCAGATGACTGTCAGTGATCCTCTGACTGACTTGGTCCTCATCGATGCCATACTTCGAAGATGGTCATTAGAGAATACGTTCACTAGCATTAGTGACCATGTGCAAAGACCTAACTAGCAAGATCCATTCAGGAGTATGTTCTTCAATGCATTTTTCTTCTCGGTATCTATATGAGTGGAATTTCACATTGTGGGGGGGAATACATACCAATGTTCCATTCCCATTCTACACCCAAAACGGCTTAGTCAAGGAAAGCTTCCAGTGGCAGTGGCAGTTTTCTATGTTGTTCGAGATCGAGTGGCAGTGATCAAAGACAGAGACTACAATTAAGAACATTACGATTCTTATAGGAAGTAATGTGAAATTTTTTCAGTATATCTTCTATTGTGCGCTTTTTGTGATATGCAAGTTGTGTTTCCTACATAATTCCCCATGTATAAGCATAGTGATAAACAAGTAGCACAGTAAGTCGATTCATGGATCTTGAAAGGGTTTGTGGGAGGATCCAGTGAAAACCACACGAGGTGGACAAATGATGAAGTTCTGTCCACGCGAAGGTTTTGGTAAGCTCTGTTTAAAACCATGGAAGGAGAGAGCCTTTCTTTGGATCAAGGTCATGAGTCACAGAGTTGGACATGCCACAGGGGTGAGCATACTGCAGAGGAGTGTGTGGATGTTTTTCTACCATGTAAACACTAAGGGGGGGAATGTTAGGAATTAGTATTCACATGGTTTATTTATATGGTTAGTTTAATGTGTTATTAATATATTATTGTTATATAAACAATAATATATTATTGGTGTTGAGTTGTGTATTGTTACGGGAGTAACAATCACAACTAAATAGGTTTATTTGTTGTAACACTTTCCTATTTTATAGGAAGTCAGTTTTCCTATGTATATGGCTATTTAATAGCCTGTGTATGTAATTCAAATTGGTCGAATACAATATCAATATTATTTTTTTCTGTGTGACAATATTGTTGTCCCAATATGACTGTCGAAAGGCCTTCGCGCTCCTCAAATAGTACTTGGTCAGCCCACCTGTACTCATGCCACCTACCCTAGGTGAACCTCTCCTCTTATACATTTTTTCTACCCAGTTTGATATTGGTGCATTACTTTCCCAATACAACTTAGACCATAAAGAGAGAGCAATTCTACTATCTCAGTCGCACCTTGATCGCATACAAGTTGAATTATCCCCAAATAGAAAAGGCCTACTTGGCAGTTGTCTTCACATTCTAAAAGCTTCACCATTATCTCCTGAACAATAAAACCAAACTCATATCCAAAGTTGACCCTCTCAAGTACCTTTTATCCAAACCTTGCCCTCACAAGCCGAATGGCTAATTAGATCATTCTCCTGAGTGAATTTGATATTGATTTTATGAATCAAAATTCTTTAAAAGGATAGGTACTGGCTGATCAATTAGTAGAAGCACCTCTCCCAAGGATGGAACCTTTGTGCCTAGATCTACCAGATGCATCTATGATGTATATTGAAGAATCCATAGAATGGCAGGTCCATTTTGATGGATCTTTCACCTTCCATGGATCCAAAGTAGGAGTGGTCCTCATCACTCCAATAGGTGATGTCATACCATGAGCATTCCAGCTGGGATTCCCGTGCATAAATAATATTGCAGAGTACGAGGCACTCATCGCAGGCCTCAAGCTAGCTATTACTTGGAACATCCGACAACTAAGAGTCATTGGAGATTCTCAACTTATCATTAAACAAGTTAATGATGAGTACAAAGTTAAAGATGAGAAGTTTGTTCCATATAAAAAGATGGTTGAAACCTTGAATGAATATATCACGCAGGTGATATTTGAGAAAAACCAGGTCACACAATAGATCCGCAGATGTTATGGCTACTATTGGGTCTCTTTTATGCATTCCCCCTCAAGAAAGTAAGATGCCTTTCTTCGTAGAGCATTTACAAGTGCCATCATATGATATGTTAGAGTCTTTTTAGCCTCGTGAAGTTTTTGGCCCCTTATCCCCTTGGTATGACCCTATCTTTCAATACCTACAAGATGGAACTTTTCCACCAGACATCACCCATTTTGAAAAGAAAGCCCTTATCTTCCGCATAGCCCATTATACCCTCCTAGGAGGCACCCTTTATCGTCATGGCTACAACGGGAATCTACTTTGTTGTTTGGATGTTGTTGATTCTATCCATGCCATTAAGGAAGTACATGGTGGTATTTGTGAAGTGCACACCGTGGCATAGTCTTCGCCACGAAGGCTATTAAGAGTAGACTATTACTAGCCTACCATGGAATTAGATTGCTACAACTTTGTAAAGAAGTGTGAACTATGCCAAAAATATGGAAACTTGAAACATGCACCAAAGACAGCCACAGGCCTTACATCTATTACAACACCTTGGCCATTCTCTAAATGGGGCCTGGATCTCATAGGAAGCTCCATCCTTCTTCCTCGGATGGTCATACTCATTTCATCACTTTGCTGCCACTAAATATTTTACCAAATGGGTAGAGGTTTCCTCTTACCTATGTCACCAAAGGTGCAAAAATTTCAAAATTCATCATGAACCATCGCATATGCCATTACGGGATCCCTTACCATTGTCATTGATAATGGTAAATATTTCAAAAAAAAATGGTTAAAACCTTGTGTCAACGCTTCCATATCCAACTCAAGTGGTCAACCCCCTATTACCCCCAAGGTAATGGATAGGTAGAAGCCACTAATAAAACCCTTATACGAATTATGGAGAAAATGGTTAGTAAAATCAGCCGTAATTGGCACCTACAGATACATCCCACCCTCTGGGCCTATCATACTTCCATCCGCACTCCTACTGGTGTGACCCCATATTCACTTGTCTATGGCACTAAAGCCATCATACCTCTAGAAGTGAAACTTCCTTCCCTAGAATATCTCTTAGAGACTATCTTGATAAAGATGAGGACTACAGAGTCACTTGCACTGTCAGAGTTAGAACTATTAGATGAAAAGCATATTAGAGTGCTCAATCACCTAAAATTCTATTAGAACAAATTGTTTAGGGGATACAACAAACACATCATTCATTAAGAATTTGATGTAGGAGATCTAGTCCTAAAATAAAATCAAAAGAACACCATCAAAGACAGAGAAAAGAAAGGTATATTTGAGGCTAATCTGCTAGGTCCTTATGTAGTAATTGCAAAATATGGATCAGGAGCCTATAAACTTGTGTATTCATATGGTGAAGATCTTCCAAAACCTATGAACACCATGCACCTCAAGCATTTCTATGCTTAATCATGGTGAGAATATCATATAAGAATTAAAAAATAGAAAAAAAAAAAAAAAAAGCAAAAAAATGAAAAAATTGAGAAAATAGTAAAGAAAAAGCAGGTCGTCCACATGTGAAAACCATGCAATTGTGGTGCAGTGGGTAGGTCTTTGAGTGAAAACTAGTTTTTGGCACTCAAGGAAGATTCATCGATGCAAGTTACTTTTACAACAAGATGGGTAACCCTCCCCACTTTCTAGATATGACTTCCTTTACTAGGTCTAGGGATCCTACTAGAGCCACCTTTTCATACTATGATCTGGCTCATTTGCTCTTATATCTACATGAAGGACATTACCTTTGTATACTCCCATCTAACATTGAGCACACATGGAAATTATCACCTTCTCATACATACATGTGTGGCATTCACGCCTTTTGTATATTCCCACATCACGTTGGGGGCATCCACACTTCTTTGTTCTTGTACATTGCTTTCAAAACATGACCTTGGAAAATACAAAAACATTTGGAAAAAGGATACACAAAAACCTAAACATCTAGAAAATTTCCTTTTCAGGGATAAAGCTACATTTGTTTCACAACGTTATCTTAGGGAAACCTAGACAACAATGAAAATGTAGCCTTGAAAATTTTATCTTTCGAGATAACCCAAAAACATTAGAAAATATATCAATGTTGTCCCACAAAAACAAAGTAGTATTTAGATTTCTTTTAGTTGTTGGTTTGTATAGTCTTGATGTACTTAGCCTGTTGAATTGTTTGTTCTTTGAATAGTTCATTTTCTTACCTTATATTGAATCTTGTTTGATTTAATTGTGTATTGCATTGCATTCATTTAGGAACTCTCATACTTGTAAAAAATTGTTGTAGGTTTCTTTGTTTGTTATGTGCATCTATTAGAATTCATTTTACTTGCTTAGATTGGGTACCACTTTAATCTCTTGCTAGCATTTACATGTGTTCATTTAGTTGTATTTTGTTGTGTTGTTTGTATGTGTATATTTGTTTAGTTTTGTTAACTTTTGCTTGTGTGTTTTGCACAGTTGTTTGTTATCACATCTATCATCTATCATTTCATCACATTTCTAACATCATTCACTACATCATATATAAAAAATGCTAAGTAATACAACATACATGTATGCTAAGATAATCATCACATATCGTATCATCAATGGGGTAATAGGGGTTGTGCATAATCACAAATTTATCCCCCACACTAATATCATCTAGTATCATCCCAAGTGCTAGAATAAAAATTCAAAACATGTACATCATATTTTTTTTTTTATGTGCATCTATTAGAATTCATTTTACTTTCTTAGATTGGGTACCACTTTAATCTCTTGCTAGCATTTACATGTGTTCATTTAGTTGTATTTTTTTGTGTTGTTTGTATGTGTATATTTGTTTAGTTTTGTTAAATTTCACTTTTTTGTTTTACATAGTTATTTTTTGTCACATCTATCATCTATCATTTCATCACATTTCCAACATCATTCACTACATCATATATACAAAAATGCTAAGTAATACATCATGCATGTATGCTAAGATAATCATCACATATTGTATCATCAATGGGGGTAAGAGGGTTATGCATAATGTAGTCATTTTTTGCACCCACCAAGAACAAGGGAACCTCATGCGCATCGGTCTATAACCCGGTGGGTGTTGGGCGCTCACCGATGTGCGCGAGAGGGGGCTAGTATCTCTTTTATGTGAGTTAAGTGGAAGGCATACTTCATGATCTTGACTTAGTGATTTAAAAGAAATGAAAAGATATAGAGCTCGAATGCAGCTTCTATACCCCTTCACCATAACAAAAGTAAAGCGCGCAATGTAAATTAATAGAACTAGGAAGTTGTAAATCCACAAAATAGACTCAACATTCTAGTAAGGATCATGATTATAGATAATACAGAAGGAGATCTTAATATAAACGTAGTGGTAACCTTATCATATTTATTCATAGTATTACTACAAAACATCACAGAGAGGTAGACCATGGTCATACACCATATCTGGATCCATACATGTATGCTCACAAAACAAAATTTTCATTTCCCATTCACTCATTACATTCTTCCTACAATCATGTACCCATTTTATCCCATAGTTATCGCAGTAATTCTGCAGATCTCCGCTACCTCACTTTTGTCTCCTCATTTCTTTGCTAAGGGCACACATATAAATAGGCATCTAAACTCTAACAAAATCCTCTACAACCTTAGATCTAGCCCCAAGTGTCAAGGTGTAGGTCACCCCAGGCGCATGCCTCTCCATGTCCTGATTAGCTTTTTGGATCTTCTTATCACAAGGTATATTCCTTCTAGGAAACCCTTTTACCAGGCTGGAACCTTATCCAAACAGAACACATTCTTCATGTGTTCCATCCAAAAGGTTGAAAATGGCTAAGTCCCGAATTATGCTTCGCAGGCACACATCCTTGGTTATCCAAGAACCCTTTTTGAATCCTACCTTGCATGCCTTAGCTTGCGCACCTCCTCCGGCCATGCGCACCTACGCGCCTTTAAGATTTGGTAGCTACATTAGGGTCCCAACACATAATCACAAATCTATCCCCCACACACACCAATATCATCTAGTATCATCCCAAGTGCTAGAATAAAAACTCATTAACATGTACATCATATTTCTTTGTTTGTTATGTGCATCTATTAGAATTCACTTTACTTTCTTAGATTGGGTACCACTTTAATCTCTTGCTAGCATTTACATGTGTTATTTTAGTTGTATTTTGTTGTGTTGTTTGTATGTCTATATTTGTTTAGTTTTGTTAACTTTCACTTATGTGTTTTGCACAGTTGTTTGTTATCACATCTATCATCTATCATTTCATCACATTTCTAACATCATTCACTACATCATATATACAAAAATGCTAAGTATTACATCATACATGTATGTTAAGCTAATCATCACATATTTTATCATCAATGGGGGTAAGAGGGGTTGTGCATAATCACAAAATCTATCCCCCCCACACCAATATCATCTAGTATGATCCCAAGTGCTAGAATAAAAACTTAGAAACATGTACATCATATTTATTTGTTTGTTATGTGCATCTATTAGAATTCATTTTACTTGCTTAGATTGGGTACCACTTTAATCTCTTGTTAGCATTTACATGTGTTCATTTAGTTGTATTTTGTTGTGTTGTTTGTATGTGTATATTTGTTTAGTTTTGTTAAATTTCGCTTGTGTGTTTTGTATAGTTGTTTGTTGTCACATATATCATCTATCATTTCTAACATCATATATACAAAAATGATAAGTAATACATCATGCATGTATGTTAAGCTAATCATCACATATCGTATCATCAATGGGGGCAAGAGGGGTTGCGCATAATCACAAATCTATCCCCCACACCAATATCATCTAGTATCATCCCAAGTGCTAGAATAAAAACTTAGAAACATCTCATAAATCTAAAAACATGTGGTGCTATCTACAGATACATCATCAATATGAAAGCATGAAACATACACATTTCTAAATCTAAGGTATGTCACATACATAGAAGCAAAGAGAAATCATACATCATAATCAATGCTCGTACAAAGCATAATCACAGTATGGTATATCAAAATGTCCATATAATACATGTATAACTATCCAAGTCAGTGCTCAAAATATACATCATTGATACAATATGCCATCTAAAAAGGGCATGCATCAAAAATAATCAAGCCTTCATCAAGAGGCGTCATCAAAACAATGGTACATACAACTATACAAAAGAATCGGCCTTCATAAGAGGCATATATACAAATACATCTGTACAAAAGGAAAAGTAAAGAGCTCAACCACGCTCTCGCCCTCATCATGGATCCCAGGTCCATGACCTAGTGGATGGAAGAGAGGTGGCTATGATGGACTAGCACCAAGGGTACCACCCTACTTTTTGGTCAAGCTATTATCCAGGTCATTTGTCTTGTAATGGGCTACAAACTAATCTAATCCCAACAGTCGATTGCCATGATCTAGAGCCTATCGTGCTCACATCTGACTTCTCAAAAGGCACAACTCACTACTCTATTGGGATTGCCTTAAAGTAAGCAATCCTATAGTATAAGGCCTCGCCACCAAATCTCATGACATCACGTATCAAATCAGCATCTCCAGAAGTGATAGCTACCTGTAAGGTGGCATCTTGCTCACCTATCAACCTCGCCACCGTCAGCGCTTAAGCCATGCAGAAGTGGTGGCCTCTCGATCTCTGTCTCTGTCATAATAACCTGCACCTGATCTTGTGTCTAATCTCTTTGTATAATATAGCCCTGTGACTATGCCTAGGCATGGTCCCTCTGAGTAACAACCATCTGCACTTGATTCTGATACTGATGTAAAAGGCTTAATATCTGAGCCCCTTGTGCGGCCATCTCACGAATCGACTCGCCATAGGGTACTATCACTACCACGGTGGCCTGTGCTCTATCCCCGATCTCTCTCCACTATCAAATTTTGCACCTAACCATGTGCTCGATCTCACTCTATTATGAGGGCATGTACATGTGCCCCAGTTATATCCCTCTCTCCAACCACTTGTAGAATCGCATAGTAATCGATTCCTATAATTGCACTCTCAAGGGCAGCCAGCTATCCATCCTTTGTCACCACCACCCTCTAGATCATGAGGTAGCGGGCCCTACTTTGGAAGTACCTGCTAGAGAGGGGTATAAATCCCCATTGGAATGCCTACTAGGGGAAACTCTATGTCAACTACCCTGAACACCTGTCTCGGCCTAGGCACGGGGCCTGTCCTCGTGGGTGCTGCAATGCTAGACCCTATCCCCTACCCCTGACATACCTATATGTGTCGGTCCCACCATCATCATCATCGTTATCCTCACCACCGATAACTCCACCCTCACCACCACTAGGAGGCCCCACTGGAGGATCTCTCACGTCGGTGTTATACACCCTAAAGCAATCAAACAAAGGTGTGGAAGTATGCCATGATACCATGCTCCATACTTGGGTATAGTTCCTGATCCCTAGTCTGTCTCAGTGGCACCCACATAATAGGTACCGCATGTCAAAACTAGTCAAGTACTCTATCACAAGCAATCTATGGACCCATATCAAAGTACTCTCGGGACTGCGCAAGCATACCACACTGCGGCCCAGAACATCCTAGGTACTACCAAACTACCTCTGACACCGATCCACCCTATATAACTCTCGCATATAGTTGTGGCTGCCTAAGATAAAATGCTCCACTGTGGTAGTGCTGAGCTCTAAGCCATCCTCGGGCCACTGGAAATGTTTGTACGGCCTCCACACCATGGAATCATGTTGTAACTCGTTAAGCTAACTGCTGTAATGATAGGCATCCCCCATATATGGTCACACATCATCCCCTGTCGGGACCCAACCCATCATAGAAGGCTCCTCGGGAGCCCGAACTCTCAAAACACCTAAGGGGTGACCAATAGCAATGTGATTTCACACCCAAATATTCAGCAAGCGAGCTCATCCTACCGCCTTCCGGACGTAGTAGGTAATCAAGTGAAGGTCCCAGTATAGATGTGCCAAAATACATTGACCCCAGTAGTAGGTCTCTCCCTCTACCAAACTATGTATCACTCCCAGGAGGCCGAGTGGAAATGAAGCACCAGTCTTGTCAGGGAGTAAGACTCCACTAACAAAGACCATCATATAGGCCACTACTCAGTCTAGGTCTGGATCATCAATGCATCGTGATAACCTGATGGTCATCCCATGCCATGTGGTATCTTCGAGACACCAAATAACTCTACAATATAGCACTGAATATCAGCCCAGTGGCTCATAGACTAGATGAGTTGACCCTAAATTGAGACCCTCATAATGTGCCACAGTTCCTCCAGAGTAATAGTTATCTCCTCGATCGGGAGTCAAAAGCACTGACTCTCGTTGTGTCATCACTCTATTATAGCTGTCAAAAGGCCATGATCCAATGTAATCTATGGCATCTCAACCACATGAGTCAATCCCGTAACATATAAGAGGTTGTCCAAGGTCACTCTATCATCATCATCGAATGGGCCTCTATCATCGCTGCTAACCGATTATAGTGCTCACAAGTCTGGAGAACGGGTAGTATACGCTACAAAATCAAGACAAGTATCAGGCACTTACTTTTATCTATTTTTCTAAGGAAAAATGCTTCTTTCAATCATCTAACTTACTAATTATTCTTTTCTTCTAAACTAATCTAGTCTATATTCTTCTATACTTGGCTATTTTACTAGCAAGTTGTTTTTCTCCTTCCTTCTAGTGCCTACACACCTCTTTTGGCACCTGCACACCCTTTTAGTGCATATGCGCCTTACCAACACGTACGTGCCCCCTCAATCTTCTCTCCATTTTCCAAAGGCCACACATAACACATATGCACCCTAGTGTGACACCTACGTGCCTGCCTTGGTGCACACACGTGCACATGCCTTTCCTACCCTCGCTGCGTGCGAGATGCGCCCATAACACTTATGCTCCTTATTTGACACGCACGCACACATCCACTAGTTTCCCTCCCAATGGGTGCATGTGCGCATGTATCCACTTTTGACAGATGTGTGTATGCGTACATGTCCCTTTTTGATGTAGATGTGTGCACGTGCCCGTCAAACCAATGCATATGCCCTTGTGTATGCGTCAAATTCAGCCCTACCTACCCTAGTAAAACCCTAAAAATGCATTAAATGTGTAATTAACTAGAAGGGATAGGCCACTCACATAGGGTCCATCCGCTTGGGTCCCGCATGAACTCTCGGATGTGATCTGCGCATCTCCTCCTACTCAGTATTCTTGCCATCTCACTCTAGGGCTCTCGCTCTCGCTCATGGTAAAAATTCACAAGAACTCTGGTAGAAATGAATTGGTCATGATTGATTTACCAACCTCGGGTGGGTATATTAACCCATCGTGCAATGCCCCTAGGGCATGTTTTCTCCACCGTGATCATTCTAACCTTCTTTTATCTGCTGTTGTGATAATTATTTTTGTATTAAAATAATTATTTTTACTAATTTTTACATGCTAGGGCACTTTGTGCCACCCTACGATTACTTCTCTGTTGCACTAAAATAATTTACAAACCTTTCAGGCACCTTTTCCCACCTTTTCCTCTATTTTTCATCTATTTTCCCCCGTCATGATAATTATTTATTAGTTTATTTTAAAGAAATTATTCCCGACCCATCTTTCTTCTTGTGGGAATATATTCTGGCTCTCTGTAGCCTCACCTTCCCACTATCGCCCTCATGCATACTTTTAGAAGATCTTTGATCTTTTGAAATTCTTCTGACCGATCAAAAATCTAAAAAAAAAAATTATAAAACCATTTAAAAAACCAAAAACATTGAAATACCTCGAAATAGATTAAAACTTGGTAAACCATTCATCTACGGCTGAAATATGTGTCTATCGCATGGCACTCATCCCATATCTTGTTGACATTTTTGAATATTTTGAAACAATGACTCACGAATCATCTAAATCTTCAATCACCTACACAAGCTATGTTGCTTACTTCATCTCGTACTATAGGGGCACTATCGGTAGCCTATACTATTTTTGTCGTGCACATTACTTTTTCATTGGACCCAAGTGTCCTCCATATTTTCCCTTGCATTATACACCTTGCTTGGGGCATCATTCTTCACCCTTGTCATTTATCAGAACATTTGGGACTACATCTTGATAACAAAATATTTGTGTAACTATCTTAAACGTTATTGGTTTAAGCATGTGTGATTGTACTTATTTCCTTGTTAGGTGATATTGTTTATTTCTCGTATTGCATTGCATTCGTATGTTGCATGGAGTTGGTCATTTTTAGCACAAGACAGTTGTTTGTATCTTGGCTTTTCATGTCATTTTACGCTTCTACCACATGCTCATATTTTAATAAGGACCGATGAGGAGGATTCTAAGCATTATGATGATTATATATTGATGGCAATTGATTTGTGGATAGCTCAATATCCCTCTTTCTTCTTGTTTCTCATCTTCTCTGTGCACTTTTCTTTCTGTTGTTCTCTTTTTCGATCACCGATCAAGTTTCTTCATCACCCCATCGACACTCGAGGGGGCATCCTTCATCCTTCATCCTATTAATTTTTCTTCTACCCCTTTAAAATTTTCTACTCATTTGCATTTGTCTACTTTCTTTGAAGTGACGTAGCTTACGTCACCCCAAAGAGGGGAAAATGTAGACACATGTAGTTTGATCAATGCACTATTATTCTTAATATTGTACTAACTATTCTTCCCCTTGCAAATTTACAACACCTCATCAATTAGATCTATCTAACTCCCTCTTATGACACTATGGTGGTCGTATTTCCTCTTGTAAACTAGTTAAATATGTTATTATAACCTCTTCTTGCTAATATTCTCTTCTTTACCACCTTTATTAGCTCCTAGAGTATCAATCCACTAAGTAAATATTAATTACTTGGATTGATTAAGTATTTCGTAAGCCCTTTAGAAACCTAATTTCTCTCTAAGTAAATATTAATTACCCTCTAAACATGGTTAGCTAGTCTTAACCATGGTCATATCTTCTAAACATAGTCAAAACTCACTTTGACTTGCTAAAAGTGCTTTTTGGACTTTTGCATTTATCCCACATGCACCCAAATCTCCCATTTTCCCAAATAGAAAACTATAAATAGGGCTAGACCCCCTCCCTCATTCTCTAAGAATTTTCTCTTCTTCCTAGCACAGATTATAGTATTTTGTTTAGGCTTTAGATTGTATTTCATTTTCTTCCATTGAGTTATTAGCATTTTCTTTTGTATTATATAGCACAAATATGGAGTAAAAGAGAAGAACCATTGGCCTTGAAGCCATTAATGGGGATATCTCTTTCTCTTAAAACACAAATTGAATGCTTAGAGCCTCTTAGGTTAATTATTTCAAGATTTCAAATAATAGAGGTTAGTTTCATTTTATTAGTTTGCTTGTTTACTTCAAATTAATGTATGCAAAGAAGAAACCCATGCTAATTTCTTTTCAGATGGTCCATTGATCATATTGTTAAAAGCCTTTGGGGTTTCTTTAGAAATTCTTACCCCAATTCCATGGCTTTTGCAACTTTTCATTGAACACAACTATGCCTAGAAGATAGTAGGATAGTTATCTCCTTCTATTAAATAGGTTTAACTAAGAAGGGAAACATGTAAGGTAATGTATCACAGAGTTAGTAAGGCTATGATGAAATGTTACTTATCTGAATTATTGTTGTAATTATTTTGTTAATAAGTAATAGCATGGAAGGTTGAAGTTGTATATTTCATGACTTAATCTTACTTTTTCTTGGGTATATCTCTCTCTCTCTCTCTCTTTTATTTGAGTGTGGTAACTTCCTTTGGTTATGTCTTTCTAAATTGCTCATGACTATTTCTTAACAACAGAGTTATTTTTATGGAACAGTTAGCTAAAAGCACATCATTTTAATGTTTAGTGCTTATCACACTTAGCTCAATGAACTCGAGTTGTGCTAGTAATTTTCGGAGTGGACTTCGTAAGTGATGAAAGGAGAAAAGATCTTTAGGAAGTTACATTTTTTATCAAAGAGACTGGATCTTTTTATGATGAAATATGGTTCATTACTTGAAATGTATTTTATGGAAAATAAAGTTGTATTTGAAATTGATTCAAGTATTACTGGTTGGAATTAGTAATGTCTGAAGTGTTTGGACTTGTTATTGTATGAATTTTCTTGATGAATAAAATATATGTGAAATTTGTTGTATTTGATGTTTTTTCCTTTTGCAATCAATGAGTGGAAATGTTAAGTAATCCTCTACTTTTTAATCATTAGCTTACTCTTTAAGGTAATGTATCATAGAGTTAGTAAGGCTATGATGAAATGTTACTTATCTAAATTATTGTTGTAATTCTTTTGTTAATAAGTAATAGCATGGAAGGTTGAAGTTGTATATTTCATGACTTAATCTTACTTTTTCTTGGGTATATCTCTTTCTCTCTCTCTTTTATTTGAGTATGGTAACTTCCTTTGGTTATGTCTTTCTAAATTTCTCGTGACTATTTCTTAACAATAGAGTTATTTTATGGAACAGTTAGCTAAAAGCACATCGTTTTAATGTTTAGTGTTTATCATGCTTAGTTCAATGAACTGACCCGTGCTAGCAATTTTGTAGATGGACTTCGTAAGTGATGAAAGGAGAAAAGATCTTTAGGAAGTTACATTTGTTTATCAAAGAGACTGAATCTTTTTATGATGAAATATGGTTCATTACTGAAATGTATTTTATGGAAAAGAAAGTTGTATTTGAAATTGATTCAAGTATTATTGTTTGGCATTAGTAATGTTTGAAGTGTTTGGACTTTTTATTGTATGAATTTTCTTGATGAATAAAAGATATGTGAAATTTGTTGTATTTGATGTATTTCCTTTTGGCAATCAATGAGTGGAAATGTTAAGTAATCCTCTACTTTTTAATCATTGGCTTACTCTTTGGTTTGGAATAGAATGGATAGAGATCAACGTACTTGATGTACTACTCTCTAGTGAAAATGTAACTTATTAAGTTGACATCTATGCATGGATATTCAACTATATCACTAAGGCTATATTAAATCAAATGTTTTTGGGTGAATAAAGCTATGATAATAACTTATAATATACTATGGGGTTATAAATGAACATTTACCCCTTTATAAGAAAAAGGGAAGACAACTTCCATGCAATGAAACATAGACTTGTTTAAAGACCTTTTGGGAATGAATCCAAATGTTATCCTTGGATAGTGGAAGGTGTGCTTCCTCTTGATTAGTTCCTTAACCAGAATAGGACTGATGAAAAATAAAATAATTGGGATTAGAATTCATTCCAATGAAGTCTAATATAAAAATAATTGATTCAGAACTTAAGTAAGCTAAGACTTGGGTAAGTAAATAAATCACTTAATGTATGTTGGATCTATTTTATAAAATATAAATCTGAATGTTAATGGTATAAAAACATACCTTATGAAATGATTAGGGAGTAGATGTATTTGCATACCCAATCTAATTGCAAGTTTTAATTTGTAATCCTAATGGTTAATGAACCTATTTGTTCGGAGGGCTACTGCAATTAATCCTTAATGAAGAAAATTAATAAGTCATTAACTTATATTTAAGGTATGTTTACCCAGATGAGGAAAATTCAAACGGATGTTGACACGTACCAACTATAGGATAGTATCTTCGGGAAGACTAGGGTCTTCACGAGGATATTATGTTGTATTTGACATGTTTCAACACCCTTTCGAGTTTTTTCATCTAGACTAACATAAACTCTGACTCAATCAATGCTTTTCCCTATGTAGGGATAAGGGCATGATCTAGTGTTAAGGTTAACTCATGTTGACTTAGGATGAATAGACATGCCTAATTGACGTAAGTCGATTGAGTATAACTAAATACCCTTAGTCACCGTAAGTAGTCCTCCACACTAGGCCATGTTGCTAACCTTGGCTAGGGTTAAACCTTGAACAAGTGGACTGACAAAAGTCAATGAAGACCATTCTAGATAACAGATCAAGTGGGGTGAAGGACATATTCCATTTTATGAGTATGTTATCTAGGAATATAAACATAAACAGTATGTTTAAAATCTTTGGCCAAAGTATCGCAAGTTGTTGGTTGCGTTGTCCTATGTCACCTAGTTTAAGAAGTGGGATTTCATATGGATATTGGTAAGATATTCAGATAGGCCTCTTAAATATAACACTTAATACCTCGAAAAGGGTAAGGGAACCAAGTATACGTAGTATACAAATCATTAAGTTAACATGAGAGATCGGTATGATACCGAGTCATGAAATGAGAGATCGGTGTTCCACCGAGTCATTATAGCTTCATATGATTTTCTGTTATGAGATTGATTGGCTTGGAATGTGTGTTCTAAATTAAGTTAATTTAGAAATAGAGAAAATTTAAAAAGAAATCTCTTGTTTCTAAAGTCTTAAAATGGGAATGTTACATTTAAGCTTAATGTGGTTTAGTCATACACCATTTAAGAACTCCGCAGCTTAGTAGTTTTCCATGTTTTATCAACCTTCGTGAGATTGGGTCCCGCAATAAAGGATTAGAAAGTCCTCCTGAGGTAGGTAGAGGATAAGACAATAGAAGCAAGTTCACGCTTTTTATTTCCAAGATCGTTTAAAAGCATGAGGAAAGAGCATACACGTAAAACAAGATTTGATTAAAAAATAAAAGAAAGGTTAATTCACAATACAAATAGAAATAATCACATTTCTAATTTCCAAGATCACTTTTTAAAGTGCGAGGAAATAGCATACGCGTAAGGTTGTTTTGTTATAAAAAAACAAATAAAAGTTTTCAAAAACTACAATTTATTTTTTTGAAAAAAACAAGTGTTAGGAGAAATGAAACCATAAATTTTCTCGTAAGTCCAAATTAGAAAATCATTTTTCCATTGCATAGATCTTTTCAATACCTTTCCGTAAAAAAATAAAGTCATTCTCGTTCGGGAGAAAAATTATGGCTTCCAAAGATGGGTTATAGTAGCGCTCTTAGTGAAAAAATTTGAACATGAGAAAAATGCCCGATAGTTGGTTTTTTTGTTTTATGACTTCGTACTTCACCGAGAAGCTAAAATTTTGATAGCAAGGTTAAAAAATAAAAATAAACATAAAGAAAGAGTTGGATCACAAAATGATTAACTAAAATGAAATAAAGAAAATTTGGGGTGTCTCACTGGGCGTGCCAAAATATATGTAGAGAAAAATTGTAATGAATGAAAGATAAACAATAAACTTCCAAACCTTCCAATAGCCTTCCAATGTAAACCTCAGTATGAGAGATTTTGAAGTTGTATAAAATTTACAAGTGATTGATTTGTGGGTGCTCTTGAATGGCCTCAAAAGATGGGTGCAATTTCTATTAACAGAGTAGTTTTAGGAAAGCTTTAGAATGCAAATTTAGGATAAGAAAAGTTTGTAATGAGTTTATTTACAAACCAATTCAGGAGGATTTAGGATAAGAAAAGCTTGTAATTTATAGAAGCAAAAATTTGTTAAATTGAATGCAATAAAAATAGCATGAGAGATGTTAGAAATTTGTTGAACGCGGAGCTGAATGCACATGCTAAAAATAGCATTGGAGGAGGTTGCATAAAAACCAAGGGCAGTGTCGGGGCATTTATCGGGGGTTAATAAACACCCATAAATGAATTAAATGCAAAATAAAAATACGTGTAACATCCGAAAATAGGCTCCAAATAACAATCTCCCACTTGGTGGTTGTGACGTGTAATTCAATCGACTATCACTATGCAGCCATTCCTCCAACTTTCTCCTCAAGGATTCTAAATCATCTCTTTGCTGTAGTTAACAGGATGAGGATGTGGAGTCCAAGTGGTTGTTGATTTAAGATAGGTGGATTTAAATAACTAAATTTTATTAGTATTTAATTGTGAAGAGATAATTAACCATTTAAATTAATAAATGTTTAATTATATTAGCTATAACTTGAAAGGTGTTAGGAATTAATTTAATTAAGTCCAAGAGAATGGTAGAATTAATTAATTTAATTGTGAGGGAGATAATTAACCATTTAAATAAATAACATGTACTCTTCCCAAGATATTTAATTATATTAGCTAGAAGGGTGTAGGAATTAATTTAATTACTTCCAAAGGCGTGTTAGAATTAAATTATTTAATTTCAATAGGTAGGAATATAACTATTTAGGTAATAGAATTAATTTTAATTAATTATAAAGGTGAGTATTTTGAATGATGAAATTAATTTAATTAATTCCAAAGGGGTGTACTAAATCCCAAGTTTGGTTCTCCATGAGAGACTTATGCTCCTCATCCATGGCTTGCTCCCACTTCTTCTCCGGCATCTAGATAGAATTAACTTAATTAATTCTAATTGGATAGAAGCCTGTTGTGATATAAACATGTATGTATTTTTAGGGCATCTACCAATGAAAGTATTCACTCTTGAACTTATGGATAAGTCAACTCTACCTCTTGCTAATCTCACCATCCCAAACTAGCTCATGCTCTAACGTTCCATTATTGTTCTGTTCATCCACGACCCCCATTACATTGTTTGATACTAAAAAATTCTTGAAAACCTAACGCAAGGGTTAGGTTGTCAGGTAGATTTAGATGAGCGCATGCGCATAATAACTTAGATCAAGTGAGTTTTCTCGTCTCTATTGGTGCACTCACATAAGAGGTTGATGAGGGTTCCCTGTCATGCTTTCCCAAATGGGGGAGTGTTGATGCTCGACTCCATGTCCTTTCAGATGAGCTCAAAATCCTTCACGAGTCATCTCTCTCCTCAATGCCATCCATTTTTAATCTCGGTTCTCGACCTTCTTACCTCTTGCCACCACAAGAGCACCCTACTTCTCTAAATCCCTCTCACGTGCCTCATTGAACTTAATCCACCTTTATTCTCTTTGCCCCTTTTCTATGCTAGGTCCACCATCCTTCACCACACAAAATAATGCCTATGCTCCCTTTAAAACCCAAGCGTGGTGGCATTTAGCTAGCCATTAGCTTCTCTTCCAAACTTAAGGTTACCATCAATATCTTAATCGACCTTGCTCGATCGTTTTGAGAATTCCTCTGCAGATATGTTCCCCTTCCGGGATAACGTAAAAACTGAAACTTAGCTACCTCTTAGGCAATAATAGGTGGAGATTTAGTACTCCAAAATATAGCTATTAATAACACCACGTCTTCAACCAAGTATCCACAAAGATGTGTCCAAATCGATCAGCATCATAGAGGACCTAAAATTCTTCTTGCATCCAGACAAGTGTGTGAAACCTCTAATTCCTTTTAGGTGTGTAAGAATTAATAGCCAACTCGTATAGCTCTATTGGGAAGATAGCAAAGAAGCTCTCATATAAATAGTCATATAGATTCTGCTCCACCCACGTGCGTGTGTCAAACTCAGATCTAGTGTTGAATCTCTAAGCGTACTCTTCTTCTAGATCTATTATCCACTCCTCAACACTTGCCAAGGTCAATTGATACATCTTAATCATGCAACATCCTTTAAAATATAGCTAAAAAAGGTCCCAACTTTCTAGGATTCTAAGCGGAACCAATGATGCAGCCTAGAATTTACTATGGGTAACCATTTAAATTAATAAATGTTTAATTATATTAGCGTGTTAGGCACGAGAATCACTAAGCCATTTAAATAAATAAATATTTAGCTAGAAGTAGCTCACCCAAAGCATGTAAAGGCACCAAAGGGTCCCTCTTTATATTTACTTGTATAGAATGTTAACATGATGGTGGATATAGGTATCCGATTCATTACCAATAGTAAACAACACTATAGTGCACGCTCTATGAAAATTAATTTATGAGGTTTCTGAGTCATGCTTTCCCCAAATGGGGAGTGTTTATTTCTGCCCCACGTCCTTTCAATGAGCTCAAAATCCTTCACGAGTCATCTCTCTCCCTTGTACATAAACCAGATCTATTTCTTAGAATATATAAACGATGAATTAAACAATGACTATAACAAGGTTTACCATGCAAGAACCAGATTAAGTCATGTTCAAAACCATTATCCATCCAATATGAACCATTATATTAAATACTATAAAATAGAAAAGCTTCTTACATTACATAAGTATCTCCATGAGTCATGCGCGCTACAAAACCATCAACATAACTCTACACTTTGACACATACACATGCACGCACACACGCACACGCACGCACACACACACACGCACGCACGCATGCACGCACGCACGCGCCTATTTATATTTACTTGTATAGCGCATGATGGTGGATATAGGTATCCCAAATTCATTACCAATACACACGCACACGCACACGCACACGCACGCACGCACACACACACACACACACACACACACACACACACACACACACACACACACACACACACACACACACACACACACACACACACACACCAAAACCATGCAAATCAATACATATATATGGGGTGGGGACTTTCCCTTCACCACCCATGTACTTCTCAAAATAGGTCACATGATAATAATAGCCATGTGCCTTTACAATAGGATGCACAACATGCAAGTGCTCTAATAATAGACTTCCTATAGTTAACTCTGAGTAGAAATCCTATTATTATCCTAAATTATACATGGCACTTAGCTATCACTTGTTCCAAAATTACCATTGTGTGGACCGCAAGTCTTCATGTCTTTGTGTTCTCAGCACGCTAACTCCAAAAATATCCCTTATCCAAAAAATAGCTAAGTCCTAATCCTAGGCGCTTCAACCCTATCATAGTGTCGCGTGCTCTTCCAGTGCCCTACATTCACGCACCCAATATTTAGGCCATTTTTTTCCTTTTAACAACCATAACCATGAAGAATTCCTAGACTTAAATGAACACCTAAGTAAAAAGCACAAGTAAAATAAGGGTGCGTAAATGGTTAGAGTATAGTGTGTTGTGGAAGATCGGATGCCAAAGTCAAAGACTGATCCATAGTTGTGCATGTGAAGATCACTACACATGTCGAGGTTGTGTGCCCTAGGAAATTGTAAATTATAAGCCTAATATTACAAAGGAGGAGGTACTACATGCAAATTATCCAGACCCTACTCATCAGAAGGAAGTTTATCAAGAAACCATGGAAGTTATTAGAAGTTTGCAGGGTAAGATATAATGTTTAAAAGAGTAGTCATAGAAGTTGGAGCATGCAAAAATGGTTGAACTTCCTTAGAAGGATATTGATGATTTAAAGGAGGTATGTAAGATGTTGCGACAAGAAAACATCATTCCTTTATTAGGGGAATGGTTAACATTGTGCGCTAGAGTTGAGCATGAAGGAAATATTTTGCATGTCAACCTACATCCTCATAGTCCCGATTATGATAAGGAGGTCACTTTGAATGTTGTTGTTGATGGATGACTGCTAAGTAACATTTTATTGATACAAGTGAAGTGAATGTACTCACTTTGGGTGCGTGGATTTAGATGGGGAACCACCATTGCATTCATTTTCAAATGTGTGGTTTATGGCAGACAGGACTAAAGCCATGCCCATTGGATTTTGAAGGATGTCATTATTACTATACAAGGGCCAATTTTACTAGATACTTTGAGCTCTTTGCACTTCACGTATCATGACTATGGGGGATAATGCAAAGTTTGAGGAACTTATTCAAGATTTTCTAGGTGAGTTAGATCTAGAGGTGCACTTTGAAGAAGAAGAGACATATACATAATAGCTTGGGCATGCCTACCTATAAAGAGAAAAGGGTAAGATGGTCTACATCATTGATGATGAAGAAGTGGAAAATTTGGATGTTGAGCACACTGAGGGTACACGCGAGGTCTTAGATAGTGCATATGAGAAGGCATGCATGTATCATGAGCCTATGAAAATGAAGAAAGTCAACATTGGGACAGATGTTGAACCTAAGGAGGCCATCATTGGGGATTATTGGTCTAACTTTGAGGTTATTAAAATAATTGAGTTATTGCATGACTTCCAAGACTTGTTCCCTAGAGGCTATCATGAATTGAAAGGGGTGCATGAATCTTTGAGTGAGATGAGAATCAAGCTAAAGGAAGGTGCACACCTGGTTAGGAATATACCTTACAAAATTAATCCTAATCTACGCGCATCAAGGTTAAGGAAGAAATTGATAAGATGCTAAATTTTGGAATCATTGATCCCATCGAGGAGTCAGAATGGGTTAGCCCTATGGTAATAAGCATCAAGAAATATGGAAGAATAAGAATTTGTGTGGATTACAAGGATTTGAATGTTGCATGTGTAATAAATCATTTTCCCACACCTTTTTGTTGGGCCCCTAAAATATTGGCCAAGTACAAGAAGGTGTGTGGGTGTGCAAGGCCTAGTTAAGAAAGGGTGTGCAAGGAGAAAGTGCATAGGACATGGTTCTAGGAGGGTTTAACAGAGCAAGTGGCATGCGCACAAGACAGAACAAAGGTTTCAAGACTTATCCATATTTGAAACATCGGGCAAACAAGAAAATCATGACCCAACTACGCATGCGAGAATGGATAAGGTGTCATCCTAGCAAAAGGTTGGCCTAAGAAGGAATATACCCTATGATGGAAGTTTCTAGAAGGCCATCATTGTAAAGAGTGGAGAGCTTGAACTGAAGAAGAATGCTCCCATGAAGGACCACCTTGGACACTTGGCAACGGATCTATAACTCCCGTGAAGGCTTGATGATGTTGAGAAGGGCTATAAATACAAGCACCCACCGAGGAAAAAAGAGAGAGAAGTAGAAGAAGGTGAAGCCATGTAGGAATACTATGAGAGCTCCATAAGTTGGGTAGGGATCTATAGGAAAAGGATGTAATAAGGGGTTGGGATTGTAAATTTTCTCTTGAGAATTGATGGATATAAATCTAGCTATGATGTATGACTTTGGTCTACACAATTGTGATAATGTAATGAATCCAATGAATATAATGAGGTTACCAAACTTGATGAATATGGTTATTAATGTTTCTGATCCATGTTTATAGCTTATAGTTCTGATTCATGAATGTTTATGGAATGAATATAAATCCTTATGCATTTCCTTTCTGTTTTGGTTCCTCTCTATAATTTTTTAAGTACCATTCGGTTTGGGATGACTGCATTTGTCTAGAAGTCATTCTGAGTTCTATGATAAATGTATGTCTCATTTCCACTCACTCTTTTTGAGCTCCTATCATAGATTATGTTTCCCTCTTAACTCACATAAAAGAGAGAATCAGCATCTATGCGTACCTTGAGTGAGCACCCAAACTCTGTTGGGTGATAGGTGGGCATGCATGGGATTCCCTTGTTCTTTGGTAGGTGTAAAAATGACTAGATCTTGGTTCTGTTTCCGAGACCTCTTTTCAAATTTGTAATGGGAAATGACATACATCATGATATGTGCAATGAGTGATGATAGAACATCTAACTCTAGAAAGTTTTGAATCATGGTTCAAGAGCACGGAGGAAGAATTTTCTCAGAGATTCAAGCATTGGGCCTGAGTTTAGTACGCGTGGATGGGTAGAAGGGAACCTCTACCATGAGTTGTATGAAACTTTCTTCTGTTGCTTCCCAGTAGAGTTATATGAATGGCTCTTTGCATATGCGTCTAGATCAAGTTAGTATTATAGATCACACATGTGGACCTAAGAAGAGTACCAAAGGCTACAAGATTTAGATCTGACATGGACACGTGTTATTGATCACTGGTGGAAGAGGGTAATGACTAGATATACTTTAGAATATTCCATTTCGATGTATTCTTTCCTAGAGATCATTGAGTTCGAGTTTATAAGGGCACCTAGAGGATCATTTTTACATGTTATCCCTCTGGCTATGAAGATCTTAGTCATTACTTTGGGTTTAGAAGCATTCCCATGACTAACTAAGATATCCAAGTGTTGGGAGAAGGAAGCTAGGGTGGAGGAAGATGGAGGATGTTATGGCTGAAAAGGAAAGGGAGGAGAGATGACTCAAGTATAATGAAGCTTGTGAAAGGGAGATGACTAGAAAACGTGAGGTAGGAAGTGTGATGGTCTATGGAGGCAAATGTTGCGGGAAGGTGTTGAATTTCACATGGAGGATGTGGAGCACAGAGCATTTTGTGCTACCCCATCTTGGAAATCATGTAAGAGAATCCCCTTTAAATTCTGATGAGATTTCATCTTGTGGAGAAAGAAGAGCTATCAACGTGCATCTGAACCCACCTGGTGACCGATCCTTGGTGCTTGGTCTTTCAGATTTAGGGAAGAGTATTGTTAACCCAGCTAGTATCGGTGGAAGTGACTGATCTGCACCCAAGAGATATAATTTCTTGTTTGGGACTTCTATGGCTGCACATACCATTCTAGTGTTTGGAGGAATTTTCGGGTAGAGTGCAGATACACAAGCCTTCGGTCTCACATCTGGGAGTGGCACGGGGTACACTATTGGTAGTGGGACATTATCACATACCATTGGTGCGTAGTTCAATGGAACTTTGGGGACCCTTGGCATGACCACTATAGAACTCAGTGGATCTGATGGATCTGGGAGTCGGGAGGAATATGACCTAGTGGACCCAATGGATCCGGTGGAGAGGGAACAATAAAGGAAATACTGGAGGAAACCAAGGCTTTGGCTTAGGAGGAAAAGGACCCCAACCACCCCCCAAGTGTTTTTCAAGATGTCTTTGCACTTACCAGACTATAGGGGTATTAATATGCTGCAGAACATGTGCACAAGTGTGAGTTACTATGGCATGTGAAAGGGATCACTAGCCTAGAGTGGAAGGCAAGCCAGTTTACAAGGACGCGCACATAGTTGGTACCAAAAATATGACCCTCATCAGATGGTGGTGGATTATACTACTTTAAAAAATGCCTTCTTGGCAAAATTCCACATCCCTAAGTTTGAGTAGAGAAGCATCAGTGCTCTAAAGGAAATACAACAGGGAATGGCAGAGAGTGTGTGGGAGTATGATGCATGGTTCAAAAATATCTCCGCCAAAATTATCATATGACATTCACCCTTCACAACATGCTCAATGGTTTTTGTTGAGGTTTGATAACACCATTTAGAAGAGCATTATCTCATAAGACTTTCACAGACCCGCGTGAGGCGCTAGAAGCTACTCTACACATTGAAGTTGTTGGAAGCATTGATACCTATGTTATCCCATTTTTGGAAGCTCAAATCACTGTTATGGCCAAGCAAGCTGGAAAATTTATCTGCTAACTCATCCCATGAGACTCACCATGGTATGTGGTGTACAAAATGTGAAGTGGAAGGGCATGCAAAGGACAGTGCCCTTGGAAGTTAGTTTACACCGTAGGCTGCAGATTATGAAAGTTGCCATGGCGACCATGATTTGAGTAGATGTCCCTTGTTGCGAGCACAATTTTGAAGAATGTATTTTTCTCTCTTTGTAAGATTTTCACCTCTACAACCCATGATACTAAGGATTATAGGCTTATTAACCAGATCCATGAGGTCATTGATCTTTATGTACACTAGACTAGTCTTGCTAGTAGTTCTAAGGGTGATGACCACCGTTATGAGGATCGAGCGAGATGGAGGCATATATAGAAGAAGTTCTCGTGGAGGATTATGTGTTTGTGGGAACCACAAAGTAGGAAGGAGTGAGTTCCCCGTAGGAAACATGTTATAATTGTGGATCTACAAAGCATTATAAACGCGAGTGTCCTAGTCTATTACAATGCTCGTGGTGTGGAAAGAAACACAAGTATGAAGAGTGCCTAGAACTATATGAGTATATGAACTAGTAGCACTAGAAAGATAAAGGCATTGTTATGGTGAGCATTAAAAGGGTCGATTCACAATGGATGCCAAGAGTGGCATGCAGTCAGAGCTAGAACCTGTACTAGTGACAACACGTGCAGAGGCCACATGTGCCAAGGAGATGCCCATACCAAGGAAATTAGTTTCCAGAGAGGAGGTGACACATGGAAAATACCCGGACCCTGCCCATAAGAAAGAAGTATACTAGGAGAATATGGATGTTATTTAGAGTTTACAAGGGGATAACAAAGTGTCTCAAGGAGAAATCAAGGCGGGTGGGCTAGCAAAAGGATAATGAGGTTCTAAGAAGTGACCTGGATGAGGTCAAAGAAGTATGTAAAATGTTGAGGCAAGAGAATATTATTCCCTTGCTAGGAGAATGGCTAAGGGAGAAGGTACCACGTGTCAGAGCGAGAGTGCAAGAGACAATTTTTACATGTAAACCTTTCTCCACACAACCTTGAATATGACAAAGAAATTACTCTAAATGTAGTTATTGATGGATGGCTCCTGAGCAATATCCTCATCAACACAAGAGCAAAAGTGAATGTTCTTACCTTAGATGTTTGGCATCAGATGGGAAGGCCCATGTTGCAGCCATCTTCAAATGTGTTGTATATGGCAAACAAAACTAAGGCAATGCCCATTGGAGTATTAAAGGATGTAGTGATAACCATTCAAGGGGCCAAGTTTACTGGAGACTTCAAAGTCTTGGTGCTTGCCAAGGTAGACAATTTTCCAGCATTGCTTGGGTGCCCATGGTGTTACAAGAATAATGTTGACATAAGGTTTAACAAAGGATATATCAATTTTGAGAACAAGGAAGAATGGGTGATCATCCCTTTGACAGATGGGAATTCGAAGTGCCCTACATAGATCCGTTGGGAGAAGAAGTCCTTGATAGAATATATGTGTGCTCAATTAGAGATCTTGAGATAATTCACCCTATAGAAGAAGTTATCCAGTTTGAGGATACCCAGTCTGTGAGTGATACCACAAGCATGGTGTGTGACAATTGGGCACATGGGACCTATGAGTTAATTGGATGACATTTAAGAGGATCGGTAACTAAGGTGATAAAGGTGCGTATAGTACCCAACACTGGGAGGAGAAAACTACCAAGTTACTCGGGAGGGGCTAATCCAGAAGATTTCTTATGAGAAATGGATGCCCACTGGAGAAATGAGAAGGAAAGGAGGAAATGTTTAACTATAGCCTACTCAAAACTATTGCGCTTGGTGGGTAACACATCGAGAGAACCTCTTGGAATGGCGTGAAGTGAGAATTTCCTTCTCCGTAAGGTTTTATAGGAGCAATGCGCCTATGGCTATAAAAGACTACCATGGTAAAGAGACCGCTTCCTTCCATATCCAAGCATGTGAGACAACGTGGATAGGAAGCATAGAAGCATTACCACCTTTATTATGGGTTCACAAGTTGTAATCCACCCTGCAAGGTTATGTGCGCATGTGGTATATCCACTCGGAGATGCGTCATCAAACTAGTAATTAGAAATAATTGGTGGTTGATCTCACTCAAAAATTCAAGTATCGAATACAAAGCCATCGGTACATAAGGCATTTCGGTATTCAAGTGCCTTACAACAAGGGATAGTGCTATGGCTGAACACACGATACAAGAATTACAAGGTGAACCTAGCACAGGCATGCTTTGAGAAGAAGAAACATAAGAGATATAGCTTGAGCACGCATGTATAGAAAAAGAAAAAGGGAAGATTGTATATGTCATTGATGGGGAAGATACGTAAATCTTAGATGTTAACCATTCTGTAGGGACACGTGAATTCATAGATAGTATTGATGAATGGGTGTGTGCCTACCATGAACCCTTGAAGATGAAAAAGGTTAACATTGGCTCGAAGCAAAACCTAAGGAGCCAATCATTGGAGACTATTGGTCAAAAAGGAATTTTCAAAGATCATTGATCTGTTGTGTGAATTCCAAGATTTGTTCCCATGTGGGTATCATGAACTTAAAGGCATCCACCATTCCTTGGGGAAGATGAGGATAAAGTCAAAGGAAGTTGCACACCCAATCGGGAAGAGGCCATACGGATGAATCCCAATTTACACGTAAAGGTCAAGGAAGAGATAGACAAAATGACAAAGATCGAGGTATCATTGAGGTTGTGGAAGAGTTGCGATGGATAAATCCAATGGTGATTAGAATCAAGAAGGATGGGAGGATAAGGATCTATGTTGATTACAAGGACTTGAATGTAGTGTGTATCATTGATCCTTTCCCAACCCCATTTACTGAAGAAATATTAGGAGTGATAGGACACGAGGTCTACTCTTTCATAGATGGATTCTCGGGCTATCACTAGGTAAGGATTGTGAAAGAGGACTAGAGAAAGATGACTTTCACCACTAAGTGGGGAAGTTTTTCCTATACGATCATGTCTTTTGGGTTGAAGAATGTGCCTATTGTGTTCTCACGCATTGTGGTACAAGCTTTCCAGGACTTCATCCATAAATTTCTTCAAGTTTACTTGGATGATTGGATAGTATATGGGTTAGTGAAGGACCATTGTGACAACTTAAGGTTAATGTTTGAAAGGTGTTGGCAGTTGAGGATATCCCTCAACATTAAGAAATGTGTCTTTGCTACCCCATTTGGAACATTATTGGGGCACATCATATGTAGGGAGGGCTTACTAGTAGATCCTACCAAAGTTGTAGTAATTGTAGGATTGGGGAGCCTACTAGTCAAAGTGCAGTGCATGGATTCCTTGGACATGGGTTACTACAGGAAGTTCATCAAGGGATACGCCAAGATCACCACACCTTTAGAAGAGTTACTTAGACACAAGAGTGCCTTCCTTTGGGGAGAGGCGCAGCAGAAGGCATTTGACACTTTAAAGGATAAGCTTGTCACTATGCCCATACTATGATTCCCCTCTTGGGATGAGCCCTTCCATGTTCATGTGGATGCCTTGGGAACTACCATTGGATCAGTACTTGCATAGCCTAGTGAAGGGATTGTTGATCATCCTTTATGCTTTACAAGCAAGAAGTTGCCACCACCGAGCGAGAATTATACTACAATTGAGTGTGAGGCATTTTTAATAAGCTACATGCTTCACAAGTTCAAACAAGGTATCTACTGGAACCCCTTTTATATATTACATTGACCATATGGCATTGAAATATTTAGTGAACAAGACTCTTCTACAAGGCGCATATGTCGTGGGTACTTGTTGTTCCAAGAATTCGAGTTCATGGTGGTTGTCAAACTAGGAAAAAGTAATTCTAACCTAATCATTTGTCTAGAATTGATTTAGGGGAGGACACGTAAAGCATTGAGGATACCATGCTAGATGCACAACTATTTAGGTTGTGGCACGTGCCCTTAGACTTAGAAGATATTGCAGTATTTCTCAAGACAGGTGTAGCACGGAAGGAATGAAGGTATTGGATAAAAAGTAGTTAGCTATACACTCTACACCCTACATGTTGATTAGTAGGGATTTATACAAACTAGGACCTGATGAGATTCTGGGCTGGTGTGTGCTAGAACATGAGTGCCTATCCATAATATAAGAGGCACATGCTTGAGGTAGTGTAGTTGGGAATTATTCAGGTGATGCCACTACACACAAGATATTGATGGTTGGATTATGGTGGGAGACCCTCTATCAAGACTATAAGGAATATTTCAAGGCATGTGACCATTTTCAATGCATTAGCAAACCAAGGCAAAGAGATGAAATACATTTGTGCCCTATTCCCAGTGCTGAGCCATTCGAAAGTGGGATATAGACTTCATAGGCCCTATTACCATCCGAGCGTAGGACTGGGTCATGTTATATAATCACTTACATAGATTACTTGACAAGGTGGGTAGAAGAAGAACCTACCAAGGATTATACAATAGCTACTTGCAGCAAGGTTTCTATGGGAAAACATTATTACAAGGTATGGGTGCCCTTTGAGTTTGACTAGTGACAAGGGTACACATTTCTTAAATGAAATAGTAAGGATTCTGTTATCGGAATTCATGGTGGCTCATCACAAGACTACCCCTTACCATCCACAAGCAAATGGAACCACGAGAGGCATTTAACAAAATACTAAGTCATACCCTAACCAAAATTTATGACATTGGTAGACAAGATTGGGATGACAAAGTATTAACTGTTCTTTAGGCATATAGGACAACCTACAAGAGGTTAAATAAGGCCACACCATTTCAATTAGTGTTTGGCACGGAGGTTGTCCTACCAGTTGAATTCATATTACCTTCTCTACGTATAGCGCGCGCAGGAGGATTGGCCAATGAACAAGCGCTAGAAGAAAGAATTGACAAGTTAATGCAATTGGATGAAAGATGATCACTCACTTTGGGTGGAGCTAGAAGATTGAAAAATCAAAACAAAAGGCATGGCATGATCGTCACATTAAGAACAAAAAGTTTGAGGTTGGGCAGATGCTACTATATGATTCCAAGTTTTTGTGCCATCCTAGGAAGTTAAAATTCCATTGGTTGGGTCCCTACATCATCTCATACATCCTTGATTCAGTGCATGCCGATTCTGATTTCTAGATGGGAAGATATTTTCAGGGACACTTCAATGGGAGTAGGTTGAAGCCCTACTATAAATAAGTCTTCTTGGTGTTTGTAATAAGGTAGTATTGCTAGATAGGTTAGGACTTCCTTTAATGCATTTTTCTTTTCTTGTGTTTCCCTTTCTCATTGTTGTTTTGTGTTACACCTTGGGCATCGATTAACCTCATTACTTTTTAAAGGTTGTGAATGCACAGAGGACCACACATTGTTTTAGTGTGGGGTGGAATGATGTGAAAGAAAGTGCAAGGTGTGAAGTACCAAGAAGGATTGTGTTGGAAAGCCTAGATTGAATGGCCCTATGAAAGGCACGTAAGGGTGATAGGCGCATAAAGAAGAGATGAATGTAAATGGTTGGTGTCAAGAAATCCTTGAAGAAACCACGTACAAAAAAAAAAGGAAGATCGTAGGAACAACATGAGGTAGGTGAGGGAAAAATAGGGAAAAGGACAGAAGTACCTTTGGCGCTGGTAACGCACACATAAGAGCCTTTTGTCAAATAGATTGTTTGCATGCCAGAAGGTTGTAGGATTGTCCACGCAAGGTTAGGCACGTGAGTTGGGGTGTTGGAGTGCAGATTAGTGGAAAAATATGCAATAAGTGTTGAAGTACGATGGTAGGTGAAGTAACATTTAATGCTAAAAAGAATGGAAAGCTATAAATAGAAGGTTGGGCACTTCATTATGGACATTGCGAATACAAAAAGAAAGCTCTTACGGACTAGGGTTTCCAGAGTTGATCTATGTGAAGAAATTAAGGTGTGAGTGACTAGATTTTATCTACAAACCAGAAGGAAATAAGTTCACGAGTGTAGAGAAAACAATTTGTGGAGAATCATCTAGTGAAAAGGTTATTCCATTTAGGGTTTGGCAAAACTAAGGCACGGGCTGAAAAGGGTTTTGTTTCACAAGATTGAGGTCCGAGTTTAGAGAAGTTAGAAAATCGAGTAAGTAAGAGAAGTTAAAGTGCTAAGATAACCTAAACCATGGCACCTAAGAAACCAACTATATCACCTAAGAAGCCAAAGGGCAAGGGCAAGGGCAAGGGCAAACAACTAGAAACCCCTGTAAGCATGAATGAAGAATGGTACGCAGAGATGCAATACCCGGATGGGGTTTTTCTTAAGAAAGAATGGGAGTCCCACTTAATAAAAATGATGGTGAGTGATTACAACCATCACACAAACACGACAGAAAAGGAATTGGCGCTAGAGTTGGTGCACCCGAAAAATAGAGGACACCAAAGGGTTTACCTATCTATAGCGATGAGGTAAAAGTAAAATTGGAGAAGGCGGGATTGTTGCAACTCTATGAGTTACCTTATTTTGGAAAACCTAAGTGCCTTTATCAATGGTTAATGTCACTCATGTTAGGAAATAAGAGATAAGATATGCGAATAATCCCTCACGAATCGCAGACAAGTAGAAACTAATATGCGAAATTATTACGGATCTCAAATAAAAGTGCAGAATAAATAACAAAACATGAGAGACAAGATTTAACATGGTTCACCTAATTTGTGCTACGTCCACCAAGAATCACTTGCTCATATTTTATTACAAGCCGCCTCTCTCATGCAATACCAGATCTGTTTGAAGCTATGCTCAACAAAATCTAAAGAATTCATAGCGAATTCAAAACACATCTGCAATACATTTGCTTGTACATCTATCATATGCATAAGACCATGTAAATATACAACTGCTTAAGCAGTTTGATACAAAACCGTGGGTATCAAAACCAAGGGCAAAAACCATGGGTATCAAAACAATGGGCAAAAGACCGAAAAAACCATGGGCCCAAAAACAGCCCATAATGGTTACCCATTACCCATGGGTTAATAAACCACCCATGAAAATTTGCTTTGGGGCTTCACCCCCGAACCCCCCTGACCTGCTCACCGGCGAGTGGGACCTCCGTAAAAATACCTGAGTGTAACACATAGAAGGTGTACCACATTTTAACACGCAAATAGGCTTCCACAAACATAACAATCTCCCACTTGGAAACTGATTTCCACTGAGCAAGCTTCTCAACCCTTCACTGTCATCTGCGAAGGCCAACCAAAGCTGAACATAGCTTTAGTTTATCCCTTGTGACCACCTTGGTCATCATGTCTGCAGGATTCTGACTGGTATGAATCTTCTCCAACTTCAACTTATCTTCCTCCAAAGTTGTCCTGATGAAGTGATATCTCAACTATATATGCTTCGTCCTGGAGTGGAAAGAAGAGTTCTTAGCTAGGTGTATAGCACTCTGAATATCACTATATAGCTTACATTCCTCCTGCTTATGCCCCAACTCCTCAAGTAATTGTTGTAGCCAACTCATCTCTTTGTTTGCCTCTGTGGCAGCAACATACTCTCGGCCTCCGTGGTTGACAAAGCCACCAGCTTTTGTAGTCGTGAAATCCAGCTCACTGATATCCCACCTATAGTGTAAATATAACATGTTGTGCTCCTCCTTCTATCTATGTCTCCAGCCATGTCTGAATCTACATAACCATGTAAAGTGGTGTCTGATCCATTGTAGCACAAAATTGTCCCCATGGTCCCTCTCAAATACCGAAGGATCCACTTTATTGCTTACCAATGCTCTTTACCTGGATCACTCATAAATCTACTCACGACTTCCCAATGAATGGGCAATATCAGGCCTAGTGCACACCATAGCATACATCAAACTGCCAACTACTGATGAGTAAGGTACCTTTGACATCTGGTTTCTTTCTTGCTCTATCTTGGGACACTGCTCCTTTGATAACTTAAAGTGGCCTGCCAAAGGAGTCCCAACCGGTTTAGCATCCTACATATTAAACCTCTCCAAGACCTTCTTAATGTACTCTTCCTGAGATAAAGTTAGCTTTTGTTCCTTCCTATCCCGAGATATCCTCATACCAAGGATTTGTTTGGCTGCACCCAAATCCTTCATAGCAAAGGATTCACTTAGCTACTTCTTGAGTACTTTTATTTCCTACATGTTTTTACCTACAACCAGCATGTCATCAACATACAAACACAGGATAATATAACTTCCATCCTCAAATTTCTTTGTATACACACAATGGTCAGAATGGCATCTGATATAACCTTGCTCCATCATGAAGCTATCAAACTTCTTATACCATTGACGTGGAGCTTGTTTCAGGCCATACAAGCTTTTCTTCAGTTTGCAAACCATCTCCTCTTTACCTTTGACCTCATAGCCCTCTGGTTGCTGCATATATAGTTCCTCCTCCAAATCACCATGGCAAAATGCGCCTTTACATCAAGTTTATTCTAAGTGCAAGTCTTCTATTGTAACTATTCCTAGAACAATTCTAATAGAAGTCATTTTTACTACAAGAGAAAAAATCTCATCAAAATCTATACCTTTTTTCTGTGCAAACCCCTTGACCACAAACCGAGCCTTATATCTTTTCTTTCCTCCTTCCTCTTTGACTCTGAACACCCACTTATTCTGAAATGATCTTTTTCCTTCGGGTAGCTTCACCAAATCCCATGTCTGGTTCTCCATGAGATCCTGATGCTCCTCATCCATGGCTTGCTCCCACTTATTCCTGGCATCTTCTGCATTGCTTCATCAAATCTCTTTGGCTCTCCACTATCAGTGAGTAATAAATAATAAAGAGAAGGAGAAAAACATTCAGGTTCTCTTCTTACCCTAGAAGACCTCCTCAATATAGGAGTTTGGGGTTCCTGTTGAGGGGGTTCTGAATTGATTCATGTGTCACTTTCCCATCCGGAAGATCCTCTACCGCTGCATATTCTTTCTTGGATTCTTCCCTATTTTCCTGTAATTGTTGCTTATACATGACTTTCTCATTAAATACCACATCCCTAGATTGAATGATTTTCTTGTCCTTAATACTCCAACATTTATATCCAAAGTCATCACCACCATAACCAATGAAAGTACATTTTTCTGATTTAGCCTCTAGCTTGGTCCTATCATCCTTGTCTATATGAACAAACACCTCACATCCAAAGACTCTAAGAAATGAATAATCAACTTTCTTACCATACCAAGCCTCCTCAGGTATGCCTCCATCTAAGGCACTTGAGGGTCCTCTGTTTATCAAGTACACCGCTGTGCTCACCGCTCTGCCTAAAACAAAAGAGGCAGTCTTGCATGTAATCTCATGCTCCTAGCACGTTCCATTATTGTTCTGTTCATCCTTTCTGATACCCCATTCTGCTACGGAGTTCCTGAACCATCTTTTGCCTGTGGATTCCATTCTTAGAACAGTAATCATTAAATTCATTACTGCAATACTCCCCTCCATTATATGACCAGAGACATTTCAGCTTAAGACCTGTTTCATTCTCTACCAAGGCTTTCCATTTAACAAAAGTGTCAAATACATTAGATTTGTTTCTAATACGATAAACCCAAACTTTCCTTGTTGCATCATCAATAAAAGTAACATAATAACTTGAACCCCCAAGAGATGATACATGAGCTGGCCCCCACACATCAGAATGCACCAGCTCTAACTTACTCTCTTTCTTTGTAGGTTTAACCTCTAGAAACCTTACTCACTTCTGTTTCCCACAAATGCAGTCCTCACATAACTCCAAACATGTTTCTGTATATCCAGGAAAATTCTTCTTTATGATTTCCATGCCCTTATGGCTCATATGACCGAGCTTATAGTCCCATAATGTTGTATCTGCATCTGAAGCCACAAGATTACAATCATTAGTACTATCAGTGGTTAAATACAAGGTTCCAACCTTCTTACCTCTTACCACCACAAGAGCACCCTTAGTAACCTTCCAAGAGTTAGCTATAAATATCACAGTACAACCATCACTTCCCAATTGCCCCGCCAATATCAAATTTCTCCTTAATGTAGGCACATGTCTGACATCCTTCAATAGCCATGTATTCCCATTTTGCATCTTAACCTGAATAGAACCTTTTCCAACTATACTGCAAGGCTCATCATCACCAAGAAAAACATGCCCAAAATCCCCTTGAACATAATCAACAAAATAATGCCTATGTGGAGTAGCATGAAAAGAAGCCCCTGAATCTAAAACCCAAGATTCAATAATATTGTGCAAAGAAAGAATCAAAGCATCCTGACATACATTACCTGATGCCACATTTGCCTCCTTGTTTTCTTCCTGTTGTTTCTTCTTATCTCGAAGCTCCCAATGTCCTTTACATACCCAAGATTTTCACAATCCCAATATACAATCTTGTTCTTGGATTTTGACCTTGCCCGATCTTTTGATTTTCCACAGATTTCCTCTATTCTTCTCGTCTCCCTCTAGTTTCCACTTTATCAAAGCATTCCACAAGTAGAAGATTCCCTGAGCTATTTCTTTGCATTTCCTCGCTTAGAATCACCCCTATAACATCCTCAAACTTCAACTTCGAGTTAGCTCGGAACCCAGAGTTACTTACCTCCATTACTAGGCTATTCCAACTCTCGGGTAAAGACCACGAAATTAATAAAGCCCTAACTTCTTCATCAAATTCTATTAGTAACTTAAGCTAGCATATTCACATCTCAGTATTGAAATCATTTAAATGATCTCTCTTGAACTATTCTCGGACATCTTCATATTAAACAACTTTTTCATTAAAAATATCTTGTTAGAGGCATAGGGTTTTCATACAACTTCCTAATACATCCATTAGATCTTTTGTAGTCTTTTCCTTTGAAACATTAAATAATACCGAAGATTCAAGACATAGCGGATTGTCCCAAGTGCCTTCCTATCCAACAAATCCCATTCCGCATCTATCATAATCGAGGTTTTTCACCTTCTCGGACAACGGAGTATAAAGATCCTTCGATAAAGGTAATCTTCCATCTACATCTTCCAAAGACTCAAATTATGCCCGTTGGATTTATCAACCCTAGATCTTCCTTCATCTGCTATAGCTCCCACTCAAGCTAAAACCTTTCCTGTGATTCAACACTTCAACAAACCAAACCAGGCTCTGATACCAATTGTTAGGAAATAAGAGATAAAATATGTAGAATAATCCCTCATAGAATCACAACAGTAGAAACTAATATGCAGAAATTATTACAGATCTCAAATAAAAGTGCAGAATAAATAACACAACATAGAGAGATAAGATTTAACGTGGTTCACCCAATTTGGGCTACGTCCACCAAGAATCACTTGCTCAAATTTTATTACAAGCCTCCACTCTCTCAATACAATACCCAGATCCATTTGGAGCTATGCTCAACAAAATCTACAGAATTCACACCCAAATTCAAAACACATCTGCAATACATTTGCTTGTACATCTATCATATGCATAAGACCATATAAATATACAACTGCTTAAGCAGTTTGATACAAAACCATGGGTATCAAAAAAATGGGCAAAAGACCGAAAAAAACATGGGCCCAAAAACAGCCCATAATGGTTACCCATTACCCATGGGTTAATAAACCACCCATGAAAATTTGCTTCAGGGGCTTCGCCCCCAAACCCCCCGACCCGCTCACCGGCGAGTGGGACCACCGTAAAAATACCCGAGTGTAACACATAGAAGGTGTACCACATTCTAACATGCAAATAGGCTCCACAAACATAACAACTCGTACATGAGGACCACTTTTAATTCACAGGGTGCAAGATGCACATAACTCCTCATCTGATTTCAAAATTCATAGGCCTCATCTGTGAAGGAGAAAGTATAGATGATGACTTGAGCAACAAATAATCCATCAAAGCAACCATCATTGCATATGATTATAAGAAGGGGTCACGGTACTTTGATATCGTGGAGATCCAATACCCTATCATGAGAATGGTCACATGCTTGGTGACAAAGATAAATGACCAAGAAAGGTGGACATAGGTAAATAAGGCCTGGTTAAATGTGTGCAGAAAATATTAGAAGGCACCATCTATAATGTTTTCCTTCATTGCAGATGAAATTATCAATAGCATGTAGGAAGGAGACAAGATACTCTTTGGCAATGTCTTCTTAACAATTGCTTTTTCAGAGATCGAGTGCCGATGTAGCCATTTATTTGGGAATATCCAGAGGAATACCCCTCACCCATGAAAAGATTCACAAAGTACACTTGCATGATAGCATGACGGCTGCTCACAAGGCACGCTGGAAAAATGGTATAAGCACTTAAGGGATGCATTCGGGCGGAGTGGAGGATACCAAAGTAGATGTCAAGGTACTCATTGATGGTGAAGCTAAATTTTTGGTGTACCAGCATTTCTACATTGGTAGATTTAAATTTATAGATGAAAACATGGGCCCCTGGTGCAAGCTCCCTTTCTCCTTCACCGCTCAATATTTCCAAGCAGGGGTAAACAGGTTTAAAGAGGCCAAAAGACTAAGGTTTGACCTTAGTGAGGTAGATCAAGACCACAGGGAGCTACACAGAAAGCTCGTTTACCCCAAGAAGCATGCGTACGTGGAGAGGTATGTCTCCCACAAAGTTCAAATGAAAAAGCCTCGACTTTGCCAATAGCAGGAGAGACTGCGGCAAGGGTATATCTACGCATAAGACCAAAGTTTGAGAAGGATGCTTATCTAGAATGTAATGTCTCCATTCCTAAAAACCCCATGGGAATAAAGATGCCCACACCAAAAGAAGAAAGGAAAATAAGAGGTGTAAGGGAAGAAGGCACCAAGTGTCCAAAGTGCACCATAAGTGGGCGCCCCAGGGACAAGCGCTAGAACTAGTACTTACATGTGTAAGAAGAGGTCCCCAGTTAGAGAGGAGGCACCTGGAATAAGAAAATTCTACCACAAAGGAGAAGTCACCGAGGAGGAAGAAGAAAGAGAGTTTCTCTTCGTGCGGAGGAAGGGTATCCAGGAGGAGGAAGGCACCCAAGATAAAGGAGGAAGTGAAGAAGTGAGTATGAAAAATCAGACTCCAAGCCTCATGCAGGAGTAGATAAATGACGCGCAGAAAAAGAAGTGATGAAAATCATTGAAGCCTTGGTAGAACAAGAGTTGGAGTGCAGCATTGATTTAGTAATGAATGAAGATAAGGAAGAAAGTGTGGGAAAAGATCATGGAAACACAGAGGAGGCCCCAGTTTGATGGTATGTATTCCTAAGGGCACGCGCATAGGAGGAAGGTGCACAGAGACCCAGAAACCAAGAATGGGCTATATCAATGATCCAAGCAAGGTGTTGTGCATGCATTTCCAAAGCACAATACCAACAGAGAAACTCTTGGCTATGAAGTCATTTGATGAGGAAGGTGCATACCCTTGGACAAGGAAAATGCTTTCTTGGGAAATTGAGTCCCACATCAACGAGCCGGAATTCAAGGTAAGCCAAGGGGAAATAATGAAGGTGCCTGAGTCAAAAGGAGACAACCCCTTGGTGAGTGCTAAATGGCTATCAGACGAGCAATTCTATAACGCGTTGAACAAAATCTAGGTTGACCTAGAATCTAGGTTATTCGGGAGGAATGACAGGGTAAAATTCCTAGAGGTAGAGTTGGAGAAGAAGGAAGAAGAGCTCGAAGAAAGGACCAAGGACTTAAAGCGGGAGGAACTAATTAGTGCATAGCTAAGGCATGAGTTGAAAGAAGAGAAGGTAAGGGTGTGTGAGGTTTGCAAGAAAGTAGAGATGATCACAGATGCCATTTTCTTGAAGCATCTAGATCTAATGCCACCCACGCAGAAGTATGGATCCACCCTAGAGTGTCTAGAGGACTTGACCCGTATCCTCACAATGGAAAGGTGACCACTAGGCCTTAGATTCTATGGAGGAGGCATCGATGCATAAGGAAAAGGAGGAAAAGATGAAGGTTATGGAAATCATTACCAGTACAAGAAATTCCTTGCAGATGTGAAATTTTCTGCCCAAGCCATTGAGGCCGTTTATGAAAATTGCATCGATAGAGATAGAGTGGCGAGAATTTTGGTCACCTCCCATGAAGCAGAGCTCAAGGAGTTCCAGGAGAAGAATAAGGGGAATAGAGCAGAACATGACAAGATTTTAGCTGAAGTTGAGAGGAAATCAGAGGCTATTGAGACCTTGCGGGGCTCAATCAAGAACTAGCTAAAGGATTTGTATCCCCAGATCACTCGAAGGATGGATACGCTCAAAGACTTGGGCAAACAATTGGAGGAGATCATGGAAATGATGAATACCCAAGGAGAGGGGCTAAGCTTTGAAGAGGTGAGTGCCCTAGTCAGTGACATTTGTTAGTGGGTGCGGAGCGAGGTTAATACCTAGAATAAGCTAGAGGCAGACCTAACAAAATATTTCCCTCTCCTCTTACAGAAGTGATCATAGTTCCCCCATTCTTTCTTTCTTCCCCAAAGTTCTTCATTCCCTTTCCCCAAACCATTTAAAGGTAGTCATTCTTTATTCATTGAGAAGGTGTTCCCATGGGTGGAGAATAGGCATAGTGTGGGGTGATGTTGGGCCCCTAAAATATTGGCCAAGTACAAGAAGGTGCGTGGGCATGCAAGGATAAAGCACACAGGACATGGTTCTAGGAGGTTTTAACAAAGCAAGTGGCACGTATGCAAGATAGAACAAAGGTTTCAAGACTTAGCCATATTTGACACATCAAGAAGAACACGAGAAAAGCGTGACCCGACTATACATGCGGAATGGATAAGGTGTCAGCCTAGTGACAGGTTGGCCTAAGAAGGAATATACCCTGCGATGGAAGTTTCTAGAAGGCCATCATTGCAAAGAGTGGAGAGCTCGGACTTGAAGAAGCATGCTCCCATGAAGGACCACCTTGGACACTTGGCAATGGATCTACAACTCCCACAAAGGCTTGATGATGTCAAGAAGGGCTATAAATACAAGCACCCACTAGAGGAAAAAGAGAGAGAAGTAGAAGAAGGTGAAGCCATGCAGGAATACTTTGTGAGAGCTCCATAAGTTGGGTAGGGATATATAGGAAAAGGATGTAATAAGGGGTTGGGATTGTAAATTTTCTCTTGAGAACTGATGGATATAAATCCAACTATGATGTATGACTTTGGTCTGCATAGTTGTGATAATTTTTAATGAATCTAATGAGGTTACCAAACTTGATGAATATGGTTATTAATGTTTATGATCCATGTTTATATCTTATAGTTCTAATTCATGAATGTTTATGGAATGAATATAAATCCTTATGCATTTCCTTTCTGTTTTGGTTCCTCTCTATAATCTATTAAGTACCATTCGGTCTGGGATGACTGCATTTTTCTAGAAGTCATTCTAAGTTCTATGATAAATGTATGTCTCGTTCCCACTCACTCTTTTTAAGCTCTTATCATAGATGATGTTTCCCACTTAACTCACATAAAAGAGAGACTTGGCACCCGCACGTGCCTCGGGTGAGTGGCCAGCATGTCTTTGGGTGATAGGCATGCATGCATGGATTCCCTTGTTCTTTGGTGGGTGTAAAACTAACTACACCTATGAATCCTTGTTAATGGTAAAGATGAGAACCAAGCTAAAGGAAGGTGCATGCCCGGTTAGGAAGAGACCTTACAAAATGAATCCTAATCACGTGTGTTAAGGTTAAGGAAGAAATTGATAAGATGCTAAATTTTGGAATCATTGAGCCCATCGAGAGTCGAATGGGTTAGTCCTATGGTAATAATCATTAATGAAGATGAAAGAAGAAGAATTTTGTGGATTATAGGAGTTGAATCTTGCATGTGTAATAGATCCTTTTCCCGCACCTTTTATTGAAGAAATCTTAGAATGCGTTGCAAGACACAAAATCTACTCCTTCACTAATGGTTTTTTTGATATCATCGAGTAAGGATAGTTAAAGAGGATCGGAGAAGACAGCTTTCACCAAAGAGTGGGGAATTTTTACATACACTTATATGCCTTTTGGATTGAACAATGCACCTACAATATTTTTACAAATTGTTGTGCAAGCATTATACATTATTCATAAGTTCTTGCGAGGTTTACTTAGATGATTGGATGGTTTATGGGCTATTGAAAGGCTGTTTTGATAGTTTAAGGATGATGTTTGAGAGGTGTCAACAGTTGAGCATCTCCTTAAATATTAAGAAGTGTGTTTTTGCTACACCTTTTAGGACTTTTCTAGGGCATATTATTTGTAAAGAAGGCTTGTTAGTGGATCCTGCTAAGGTTGTTGTTATTTTGGGCTTAGAGGAACCTACTAACCAAAGCAAGGTGCATGGATTCTTGGGGTACACAGGATATTACAGGAAGTTTATCAAAGGTTATGTTAAGATTTTTGCACCCTTAGAAGAATTATTGAAAAGTAAAGGCAAGTTCCATTGGGGTGAAGTGCAACAATGCACGTTTGAGACATTGAAGGAAAGGCTTACTAAAACACCTATTATGCTTTCCTTTATGGACCAAACCTTTTCATGTGCATGTGGACACCTCTAGCATGGCCATTGGTGCAATATTAGCCCAACCTAGAGAAGGTATTGTTGATCATCCTATTTTCTTTGTGAGTAGGAAGTTGACACCATGAACATAATTATACAACTACAAGCATGAGGCATTTCCATGATCTACGTGTTGCATAAGTTTAGACATTACTATCTGCTACACCTTTTATTTTCTATACAAATCACATGGCATTGAAGTACTTGGTGAACAAGCCCATTTTGTAGGGGCACATATGCCAATGGATTTTGTTGTTTCAAGAATTTGACTTTATAGTCGTTGTTAAGCTAGGAAAGATAAATTCTAGGTTGGATCATTGATCAAGAATTAATTCAGGTGAGGACATAGAGCATTGAGGATATAATTTCATATGCACATCTTTTTAGATTAAACCGCGTACCCTCTAACTTAGAAGATATTGTTGTCTTTTTGCAAACAAGTGTGACACCTGAGGGGATGAAGATTATAGAGAAGAAACAAATTATTATTAGTTTTGCACCTTACATTTTGATTAGTGGAGACTTACACAAACTAGGTCGGGATGAAGTTTTGCACCGGTGTGTACTTGAGCATGAGTGAAAATCCATTATAGAGGAGTCTCGTGGTAGTATTTCAGTGGAAATTATGCAAGAGATGCCACCGTGCGTAATATTTTATTAGTTGGTTTGTGGTGGGAAACAGTGTATAAGGATTACAAATAATATTGTAAGGCATGTGACCACTATCAGTGCCTTGGAAAGCCTTGGCATAGAGATGAAATTCCTTTTAGGCCTATTGCTACTGCAGAACCTTTTGAAAAGTGGACAATTGACTTTATGGGTCCTATTTCTCCACCCCACACAAGAATGGATCTCGCTACATTATAACTTGTACAAATTATCTTACAAGATGGGAAAAAGTAGTGCCTACAACGAATTACATGGTAATTATAGTAGCAAGGTTTTTGTGGGAGAAAATTATCCACATATATGGATGCCCATTAAGTTTGACAAGTGATAGGGGTACTCATTTCCTTAATGAGACTATCAGGATACTATTGGATAAATTTATGGTAGCATGCCATAAAAAACACCAAATCACCCTCGGTCAAATGGAACTGTTGAGGCTTTCAACAAAATACTTGAGCCACACATTGACTAAAATTTGTGATGTTAGATGGAAACATTTGGATGATAAAGTCTCTGTTGTACTTTGGGCATATAGGAAGACTTATAAAATATTGAACAAGGCCACACCCTTTCAGTTGGTGTTTAGCATAGACGTTGTTTGTCCTATGGAATTCATGTTACCTTCTATGTATATTGCACACGCAAGAGGTTTGGCTAATGAGAAAGCACTTGAAGAGCGCATTGATCAACTGATGTAGTTGGATGAAAGGCGTGTTATTTCCAAATGGAGTTATAAGACAAAAATTCTAGACGAGAAGGCATGGCATGATAGATATTGCTATCCAATTTTGCACACATGACAAAATTGGACAACAGGGGTCCTATTACGATCAAATTATGACATTGGTCCCAGGGGACTCATGTTTGGTCATCACGAGATAATATGATTAAAATAATTAATAAATTTCATAGGTGAGCTCACCTAGCATTGAACAGGGTCAAATTGAGCTCAAATTAGTGACAACTCGTGTTAGCTTAGTTGAGAACTCAATCGTTTATCATTGGATCTCAACTCGATGGGTCGGTTGAGCCCAACATTGAAAAGAGTCGGTCAAGTCACGTAAATATGGGAGAATGTCGAGGAATTGGTAGGTGGGTTTTTTAGTGATGGAAATCCAACACATGTTTTCCATGCGTCAGGGAGATTAGTGACCAAATTTCCATGTGGAAACGTTGAGACAACAAACCAATACAAACTTTCCACTTCACGGGGATTATGAGAAGCATCATCGCCAAGTGGGAATAATTACTTAGCAAGAAAAGGGAGAGGTTCCAAAATAAAACATGTAATTTGGAGCCCGAGTCAATGGTTGAGTTATCCGTCGAGTTGTAAGGGAGGCTACAGGCAAGATGGCTAGTTAGTCACTAAGTTATTAGCATAGAAGGTGGAGCTATTCCTGGAAGCAAGCTAATGACTTAGTCAAGATAAGGCTCTACGTGCATGAAGTTACATCATCAAGTCGGCAAGATCACAGTGATTCAAAAATCACGGGGAGAGTATGATGAGGTATTATGAGGAGACTCAAAGAATATTGAAGTTCCCATATGAGCGGATTGTAAGGATCTCACAAACCGAATTGACGGATGATTCGGCATCATCCACAGGGGCACACCGATAGATAGGTGAAATCATGTTTGTGGATGATATGGGTCCGAACCAAAAGGCACAAGTATTTTTAGAGCTTATGGAGCTCATTTTAGCTTAGGATTGAGCTTGAGATGGGAGCAGAGTACTAGAGTGGCACAAGGTTGGGATTGAAACTCATAAGTGGTATGTTCACATATCTACCAAGTCCATAAAGACAAAGGAATTAAAAGTGTGGATCGATGAGGTAGATGGATGATGTCTCATTCGATGCATGATGCTTTGAGGTGTTTTTTTATAAGCTCAAGGGTTGGCTTGACATGGCCAAACTACGGGAGAAATGATGGGTTATATCGAGGTGGCTCAATGGGTTGAGGTCGAGTCAACTTTGAGCTCAACTTGGTTCATGTGAATGTATTGTCGAAGGATGTTTGACTTTGGCTCGTAAAGTGAGCTCGTTGAGAGAGGTATAAAACAAAGCCTAGTTCTATTAAGTAGAAATGTGAGAGCTCAAAGTTGGTATGTGACAAGAGAGACAAAAAGGGGGCTCGATCAACATTCGCGAAGGACCCTACACCAAACATGTTGGGTCACATAAGTGGTAAGCTCGAGAAGATGTTAGGTGGTGATGGCTCGCAGGAAGTGAATTTCGTCGAGATCAAACCAAGTGAAAGGAGATCAATGTGAAGTAAGCCACATGGACAAGTCATTAGAGATGAGCAAAGGTGTTATCCAAACTCTTGAGAAACTTGTTGGGGTTAAGTAGATTTAATGAGCTAGTAAAAATGAATTTGGTCGGGTCAAAGAAAGGGAGATCTCGATGCATAAGATGGCTCGGTCATATGATCGAACTCATGATGAGTAAGGTGGAATCAATGGATGAAGTCAGTAAGTGGCTTGATAGATTCGACAAGGTGAGGTCACCAAGGCTCACCTAAACATGGAAGAACTCGTCGAAAGGAGCTCAACACTTTGAGTTGAGCCATATATTGAGATAAGCTTGTAGATCTTGGTGGAGGGAAGAGATTGTTAGGATTTTCTCACCAAAGGAGCTCATAATTTGAACCCAAGCTCATGGAATTCAACTCAGCATAAGCCTCATGCACATTGAGTTTGAGTCGAAAATATCAACCGACAAGCTTCGAGGGGGAACCGAGCCATGTGGGCCAAGTTACATCGGGTGAGTTCAAGGATCAATGCACAAGGAAGGTAGCTCGTGGAGCGGTGAGCTGAAAGGGAACATGAAGAGCTCAAACCATTTAAGTCAAGTCAAATAGAGCTCATAGAGACCTATCTCGGTGGTGAGCTTGTGCAAAGGACTCATGTTGTAATACTATCAACAAATGAAAGAGCTCAACTTGCCAACCACCAAGTTAAGGCTGAGTTGGAAGTTACATGATGAACGATCAAATCTTGTGGGAATACGATAAGTTCAGGGCTTTTCGAGGTGATTCTGATCTACTAGATAAGTAAGATATGAAGGGGCTAATCTAAAATCGAGCTTAGGAGTTACACGAGTCAAAGGAACTTGATAATGAGCTTGGTGTAGACACCAAATTTGTGTCTTACAACACCATGTGCCCCGCATCTCATTTCGTAACCTAACCTCACCACCTAAACCTTGCACAATTATTTATTAATTACCTTATAATTAATAAATCCACATCTCCAAACCTGCCACCTCATTTCGCCACCTCATCATGACCTAGCCCTAACCCTAAACTAACCTAATTAAGACCTATAACTTGGTCTACATCCACACCCATGACTAATTACTCCTCACCCGCACCAAAACCAACCTAATAATGACTTGACCAAGCCCACAACTAATCCCTCGGGAGAAAAGGAGGGAAAGTTGGCTATTTTACTAAAAATAGCCCACTTTGACTTAACCGACATCGGTTCCTACTCGACCGCCGCGTCATTCGTAACCCCCTGTCGGTTCCTGTAAATGACCTCCCAACCAAAAAAAAAAGGAACGAGAATTCATTTGAAGGATCCAAAATTCACTTGCGAGTAGAGACAAGTGAAGAAAAGAGAAGAGTTTGCAGAAGGAGATCGAGCCGGAGTCGCAACTGAGTAACTAGAGCCCAGTGACACTCATCCAAGCATTAGGAGAGAAGATAGCTCACTTTTGATTGTCGATCATCCCACGAGCCCCCGCCTTCGTCATCACAGTCCTTGGACTGTATCTTCAATCGAAACTAGTAATTAGTGTCTTGTACATTTTTAAATAACATTTCTTGAACTTCGAATCACGGTAATTACAAGTTCACTCATAGATCTACTACCCCGGTAGCCCCTGCATCTAACTGTCATTCCTCTACCCTTACAATGCCCCAAGAACAGTCCCCACACTCTCTGAGTCTTATCCATCACCCCATTGCCTATCCATAATCATTTTCCAGCCTTATAAACACCATAGCCGCCTTATAGCCAACCTTTATTAAAAGCCCCCAAATCATCGCCCCCTACCGATATCATTATCAACACTCGGTACCGGTTATACGGACTGGCATCGGTCACTATGACTCAAACCAAAACCAGCCTTTCTTCTATTGCTTTTTAACAAGGTAATTAAAGTGTAATTTTGCTATAGCCCCTTTGCTATCATTTGTGTTAATTCGTATTTAAAAGGGGAACCCGGCCACCTTTGAAAGGAAGTCTAATATTTCTGGGCCCAAGGTAGTTCCCTCATTTATTGTCTAACTAAAATCTGGTGGTCTTGTATTCTTACTTACAAGTAGTCCTTCCTGACAAAAAGGAGTTCTTCGTGATCGATCCGATCTCTCTCTCTGTGCGTGCACACCCTCTCAACATTCAACGAGGTATTCCTCCTAGCCCTAACCCTTATTTGTTTCTCAAGAGAATGAAAGGATAGAAGCAACTCTATTCAATTGAAACATTTTGTGCGAAACATTTTTGCACGCCTTAGGTGGGACCCTTTTTGGGTTTCTTTCTTTCTTGCTTGCTTTCATATAGGAGCATACTTACGTTTGTTTCTTCTAAAATATTCACAAGATATTTTGTTATTTTGGTAAAATAATTTGTCTTGCTTTCACATCTTTTCATTAGTGAAAGTCATCTTCTTTGCTTCATCGAATATCATCTTCGATTTGGGTTTAAAACACGTGCATCACATTCTTGCTTGTTGTTTTCAATTCTAGTGAACGTAGATTAAGTAACAAGTCATACACGTGGGGGTGATATCCACGGTATTGACAAGAAAATAATCTTACTTTCACTGCACAACACATACCAAATCACATCATAATCAACACAACAGCTCAAACATTCCCCCTTTTTCTGCGGTATTCCTCCACCCGATTGAGGTAACCTTATAAGCCAAAACAAACTTGACATCTCCCTTAGGTCTTTTGTTTAGGATTGACATCATCTTGCGTCTAAGGAATAAGCCCACAATAATTAAAACTAATCCTAGGGTTAGTCTCTTGATTTACTGTGCATCTTTGCTTGTTTTTAGTTATGTTTCTACATCATTACATTGTTTGATGATCACTTGAAACAATTTGGCGGGTATACTAAGCATCGTTAACCCCAAATCAGCAACTTCTTATAACTTCTTACATCGGTCATATTCTCCCGACATCGATTAAGCCGACCGACATGCCTTATAGGCTACTCATCATTTGACGCCGGTTGCACGACTAATAGCGGTTCTTGTCTTTCACCGGTTCAGAAAAACTAGCAACCTACCAATTCCAACATTTTGTGGCTGTTTCACATCCCACTCGATAGATTGAATCCCTCATGTACTCTTGTCCATGGTTTTATCACTCGGAAACAAGCTGCAGCCATGGTTTCACATGCCTATTCCGTGCCTTTGCTGAATCACCCCCTTCACATCCTGTGGGAATCCTACGGACACCGGTGAGGTTCCCAAAATCCACATGTAGGACATAAGGAATTTGTGAAATTTTTGGATGCTAATCCTAGCGTTATAATACTATTTGTCTCATACCCCTGACCGTACACCCGATGGTCAACTCCTTATTATTATGCCTATTAGTATAGCTACTCACTTAGCTCCTTCCCACACTGATAACTCCACCTTGCCTTCTTCATCCCTAGCCCCGTCTCCCAAACTCGGCGGCTTGGGTTCATACTGGCATGATTGGCTTTCCTTTGGTTAACACAGGGCCCCATATATCATTACCGTTGACTGCTCCTACCTCGTCTCTCTCGTAGACTTCTCCTTTCATAACTTGCTCTACCACCTATCAACACAAGCTTTCCTTCTCGAAGCTCCTCGCCCACCTTTTCATTTCCACACATGTATCCGGTGGCTTCAACATCTTATATAGGACATCCCTATTCAGCCACCTCAACATATTCGTCATCAATACCTTATCAACATTTAACCCCACCATTATCTAGTAGTGGCTCTTGGCCCGATCCACCTTCATTTACAACAACCGCACCATCATCTTACCTGACCATTGTGATTTAATCAAACAAATGATGGACAAGATCCAAAATCTGGAGGCTTCAAATATTTGAAGCCGTAGCACCACATGACATAACAGCAAGTTTGTCATGAGCCTATTCATCCTTCTCGTCCCCTTCATTCATATCCTCCTAAATGGGAATTACTGAAATTTACTCGTTTTAATAGTAAGGAGGACCATCAATGACAACACTTGCGATCATTTAGACATGCCTACTATCGATTACTCATGACAATGCCTTACTACTCCACACCTTTCCCATGTCCTTATCGGGACTGCCTTGAGAGTGGTCGTGCTTTAACTTGAAAGGCACTCAATCTTCTCTTTTAATCAATTAGCCCAATCTTTCTTGGATCATTTCTCTATTAACATTGCCAAGAAAGTATCTATCACCGACCTCATGCCATCCGAAAATTTGAAGGCGAATTTATCACAGTTTCGTTAGGCGATGGCGGGGCCTTATCAACCAACTTACTTATGCCTTGCCTCAGGCTGAACTTATCGAACTCTTTACGGGGGCCTACGCTAATCTCAAATAAAATTACGAGAATAAAATAACACAACACTAAGAGACAGTATTTAACGTGGTTCACCCAATTTGGGCTATGTCCACCAAAATCACTTGCTCGGATTTTATTACAAGCCACCGCTCTCTCAATACAATACCCAGATCCATTTGGAGCTATGCTCAAAAAACTCTCTGAAATTCACAGCCGAATTCAAAACACATCTGAATACATTTGCTTGTCCATCTATCATATGCATAAGACCATATAAATAGACAAGCTGCTTAGCAGGTTTACAAAACCGTGGGTATCAAAACCATGGGCAAAACTGTCCCATAAACCTATGGGTCAAAAACTCACCCATATGAGAAAAGCACATTTCCCGATATGTGGGTGCATTTTTGAGGCCAAAAATTTTACGCCTAAAAAAAAAAAAAAACCCCGAACCCTTTCTTCGGGGGCTTCTTTGCCCTAAACCCCTGCTCGGGGCCCGACCTGGCCCGAACCCCGGCGAGGATACATGAAAAGTGTACGGTACTCTTAGTGTACGGTCTTGACACTTTCACACATGAAAACAGGCTCCACAACCTAACAATCTCCCACTTGGAGACTAGTTTTCCTCACGAGCAAGCTTCTCGACCCTTCACTAGTTTACATGAAGACCAACCAAAGTGAACACAACTTTAGTTTTCCCTTGTGACCACCTTGGTCATCATGTCTGCGGGATTACGACTAGTATGAATCTTCTCCAACTTCAACTTCTCTTCCTCCAAAGCTGTCCTAATGAAATGGTACCTTAACTGTATATGCTTTGTCCTAGAGTGGAAAGCAGAGTTCTTAGCTAGGTGTATAGCACTCTGACTATCACTATGCAACTTACATTCCTCCTGCTTATGCTCACTCCTCAAGCAATTGTTGTAACCAAATCATCTCTTTGCTTGCCTCTGTGGCAGCAACATACTCAGCCTCTGTGGTTGACAAAGCCACCAGCTTCTGTAGTCGTGAAATCCAGCTCACTGTTGTCCCACCTACAGTGTAAATATAACTTGTCGTGCTCCTCCTGCTGTCTACATCTCCAGCCATATCTGAATCTACATAACCACGTAAAGTGGTGTTTGATCCACTATAGCACAAAACTGTCCCCATGGTCCCTCTCAAATACCAAAGGATCCACTTTACTGCTTGCCAATGCTCTTTACCTGGATCACTCATAAATCTACTCACAGCTCCCACTGCATGGGCAATATCAGGCCTAGTGCACACCATAGCATACATCAAACTACCAACTTCTGCTTGATGAGTAAGTACCTTGGACATCTGGTTTCTTTCTGCTCATCTTGGGACAACTTTGCTCCTTTGATAACTTGAAATGGCACGCGAAGGAGTCCCGACCGGTTTAGCATCTGCATATTAAACCTCTCTAATACCTTCTTAATGTACTCTTCTGAGATAAAGTCAACTTCCGTTCCTTCCTATCCCGAGATTATCCTCATACGAGGATTTGTTTGCTGCCCCAAATCCTTCATATCAAAGGATTCACTTAGTTGTTTCTTGAGTACTTTTATTTCTGCATGTTTTTACTGCAACCAACATGTCATCAACATACAAACACGGGATAATATAACTTCCATCCTCAAATTTCTTTGTATACACACAATAGTCAAATGACATCTAATATAACCTTGCTCCATCATGAAGCTATCAAACTTCTTATACCATTGACGTGGAGCTTGTTTGAGCCATCTGACTCTTCTTCTTCGGTTTGCACACCATCTCCTCTTTACCTTTGACTTCATATCCTTAAGGTTTCTTTGCATATATAGCTCCTCCTCCAAATCACCATGGAGAAATGCAGTCTTTACATCTAAGCTGTTCTAAGTGCAAGTCTTATGCTGCTTTACTGACTATTCCAAAACGATTCGATAGAAGTCATTTTTACTACGGGAGAAAAAATCTCATCAAAATCTATACCTTGTTTATATGCAAACCCCTTGACCACCAATAGGGCCTTATATCTTTTCTTTCCTCCTTCTTCATCTTTGACTCTGAACACCCACTTGTTACTGAAATGCTCTTTTGCCTTAGGTAGCTTCACCAAATCCCATGTCGGTTCTCCATGAGAGACTTATGCTCCTCATCCATGGCTTGCTCCCACTTCTTCACAGCATCTACTGCATTGCTTCATCAAAGCTCTCGGCTCTCCACTATCGGTGAGTAATAAATAATAAAGAGAAGGAGAAAAACATTCAGGTTCTCTTCTTACCCTAGAAGACCTCCTCACTATATAGGAGTTTGGGGTTCTGTTGAGGTTCCTGAATTGATTCATGTGTCACTTTCCCATCCGGAAGATCCTCTACCACTGCATATTCTTTCTTGGATTCTTCCTATTTTCTATGCTGCTTGCTTTATACATGACTTTCTCATTAAAGACCACATCCCTAGATCGAATGATTTTCTTGTCCTTAATACTCCAACATTTATATCCAAAGTCATCACCACCATAACCAATGAAAGTACATTTTTCTGATTTAGCCTCTAGCTTGGTCCTATCATCCTTGTCTATATGAACAAACACTTCACATCCAAAGACTCTAAGAAATGAATAATCAACTTTCTTACCATACCATGCCTCCTCAGGTATGCCTCCATCCAAGGCACTTGAGGGTCCTCTGTTTATCAAGTACACAGCTGTGCTCACCACTTCTACCCAAAAAGAAAGAGCGATCTGCATGTAACCTCATGCTCCTAGCACGTTCCATTATTGTTCTGTTCATCCTTTCTGATACCCCATTCTGCTGTGGAGTTCCTGGAACCATCTTTTGCCTGCGGATTCCATTCTTAGAACAATAATCATTAAATTCATTGCTGCAATACTCCCCTCCATTATCGACTGAGACATTTTAGCTTAAGACTGTTTCATTCTCTACAAGGCTTTCCATTTAACAAAAGTGTCAAATACATCATATTTGTTTCTAATACAATAAACCCAAACTTTCCTTGTTGCATCATCAATAAAAGTAACATAATAACTTGAACCCCAAGAGATGATACAGTGGCCCCACACATCGAGAATGCACCAGCTCTAACTTACTCTCTTTCTTTGTAGGTCCAACCTTGAGAAACCTTACTAAACTTCTGTTTCCCATATATGCGGTTCTCACGAAATCCAAACATGTTTTACGTATATCCGGAGGAAATTCTTCTTTATGATGTTCATGCCCTTATGGCTCATATGACCGAGCCTATAGTGCCATAATGTTGTATCTACATCTGAAGCCACAAGATTACAATCATTAGTACTATCAGTGGTTAAATACAAGGTTCCAACCTTCTTACCTCTTGCCACCACAAGAGCACCCTTGGTAACCTTCCAAGAGTCTGCTGTAAATATCACAGTATAACCATCACTTCCCAACTACCTGCCGATATCAAATTTCGTCTTAATGTAGGCACATGTCTGACATCCTTCAATAGCCAAGTATTCCCATTCTGCATCTTAACCTGAACAGAACCTTTTCCAACTATGTTGTAAGGCTCATCATCACCAAGAAAAACATGCCCAAAATCTCCTTGAACATAATCAACAAAATAATGCCTATGTGGAGAAGCATGGAAAGAAGCCCTGAATCTAAAACCCAAGATTCGATAATATTGTGCAAAGAAAGAATCAAAGCATCTGACATACATTACCCATTGCCACATTTGCCTCCTTGTTTTCTTCTGTTGTTTCTTCTTATCCCAAGAAGCTCCCAATAGTCCTTCTTTGCATGCCCGGACTTTCCACAATTCCAGCATCAATCTTGTTCTTGGATTTTGACCTTGCCCGATCTTTTGATTTTCCATGGTTTCCTCTATTCTTGTCTCCCTCTAGTTTCCACTATCAAGCATTCCTGAAGTAGAAGATTCCCCGAGCTTTTTCTTCGCATTTCCTCACTTAGAATCACCCTACAACATCCTCGAACTTGACTTGAGTTAGTTGGAACCGAGTTACTTACCGCCATTACTAGGCTATTCCAACTCTCAGGTAAAGAGCACAGAATTAATAAAGCCCTAACTTCTTCATCAAATTCTATTGTAACTGAAGCTAGCATATTCACTACCGTATTGAAATCATTTAAATGATCTGCTACTGAACTATTCTCAGACATCTTCATATTAAACAACTTTTTCATTAAAAATATCTTATTAGAGGCAGAGGGTTTTTCATACAACTTCCCTAATGCATCCATTAGATCTTTTGTAGTCTTTTCCTTTGAAACATTAAATAATACCGAAGATGCAAGACTCAGTCGGATCGTTCCAAGTGCCTTCCGATCCAACAAATCCCATTCCGCATCTGTCATACTCGAGGGTTTGTTCACCTTCTCAGACAATGGAGTATAAAGATCCTTCTGATAAAGGTAATCTTCCATCTGCATCTTCCAAAGACTGAAATTCTGCCCGTTGAATTTATCAACCCTAGATCTTCCTTCATCTGCCATAGCTCCCACTCAAGCTAAAAACTTTCCTGTGATTGACACTTGACAAACCAAACCAGGCTCTGATACGATTGTTAGGAAATAAGGGATAAAATATGCGGAATAATCCCTCACAAAATCATAACAGTAGAAACTAATATGCAGAAATTATTACAGATCTCAAATAAAATTGCAGAATAAAATAACACAACACAAAGAGACAGTATTTAACGTGGTTCACCCAATTTGGGCTACGTCCACCAAGAATCACTTGCTCAGATTTTATTACAAGCCACCGCTCTCTCAATATAATACCCAGATCCGTTTGGAGCTATGCTCAACAAACTCTATAGAATTCACAGCCGAATTCAAAACACATCTGCAATACATTTGCTTGTCATCTATCATATGCATAAGACCATATAAATAGACAAGCTTGCTTAAGCGTTTTACAAAACCGTGGGTATCAAAACCATGGGCAAAACCATCCCATAAACCTATGGGTCAAAAAACTCACCCATATGAGAAAAGCACGTTTCCCATATATATCGGTGCATTCATTTTTTTACGAGGCCAAAAAATTTTTTTTTGCCTAAAAAAAAAAAAATTCGTGAGCTGCGCCCAACCCGGCGAGGATACATGAAAAGTGTACGGTACTCTTAGTGTACGAGTCTTGACACTTTCACAAAAGTTGAGCCCATCATTACACTCCCTTGGGAGAAACTTATGGTGTCATTTTGGAAAAATTACTCAAAGCGGGAGCTATCACTTTACCTCTATTAAACCTCACTCTGGGTTTGATTCCACCCACGCTATACCTTAGTACCTAAAAGAAAATGACTTAACAACTTCCATCATGAAGGGACACGGTCGGGAAAAGCTGCAAGATGTTGAAAAACATAGTGTAGGAAATGGTTGATTCAGGGGATATAACCCTCGATAATCCTAATGCCCCTACTAACCAAAATTTGAAAATCTTCAACAAACCATTCCCAAACCACTCATCTAACGGTTAACATAAACCAAGATATCTTAGTCATCTAGGAGAGTGTTCATGAAATCCATGCGGTCTTGAACTCCCGACCAAAACTTCTATCGAGGAAATTCTGAATCAAACCTCTTTACTAACGTAGGGATCCGAACCCTCTTCACCCCCATCAAGATAAAGCGATAACCTTACCATTCCTTACCCATAAAGGAATTAACCGCCTGAGTTATCTTCTCACGGATGAGCCTTCTTACACCACATCCTGCTGAGTGATTCGTGAGCGGATGTTATCTAACTTATCTATTTCCCAAACATCTCCTTCCGTCACTCGTCTTTATAAAAGAAGAAGGCTCGCCACTGGTTTTTGTCATCCTTAGATGAGAAACCCCTCGAACCAACATCACCAAATTATTTAATCATGACATCCTCTCAAACATACCCTCCTACCTATTAGGTCTTCATCACCTAAATATTTTTAGCGACCGGATTGACCTCTTAATGCCCATTGATACGAGTGCCTCATTTACCCCCTGTATCACACCCACAGTGGACCGGAATCACAACCCACCTCTCTTCCATACAAAATTTCCTATTCACACGTGAGGATTGTCACCCCTCAGAAGATAGACGAGTCCTATGGGAGTGTTTGAGTACATACTGCGCTCAAATGCAAATGACCGATCCAGACATCTCTACCATATACCCGAGGTGTTTACAAAGCTCAAAATTCCTATGTCCTCATCTTCACCCCCTCATCTCTACCAAATACCTCATCCACCTCTTCCCCTACACTTGGGACGTCACCCCGATACCCAGCTGACACACCCACCTAAGCGGTTAGATTTATCCAAAAATAAAACTTTTGATCCACCTTTAGGAGACATGGACCCGATCTCCTCGAGTCCAATCTATGCCTCTGTCACACTAAAACCCTCACCGTCACACCTACCTTCTATATTGGGACCTCACCCCTCCACCTTGCCTCGATACATCATACCTCGTGCGTTTTCTTTCAAGCGACTTATGCCTTCTACACCCATCGAGAGATCCATGGGTGTATCAACACATCCCCCAAATCGCCCCAAGTATCCTATCCACCTATCGACCCTAAACAAACTGCATCATCAAAGGATTTTTTTTTGTCACTCCTCTTTCTCCATGGTTTTTTAACTGCTAACATGTCATCGACCATTAAACATAACCTTTGGCCAAGAAAAAAAGCCAAGTTTAGTTAAATCTAATTATAAAAACCCCTTGTCCAAACCACCACCCATACGAATCAACCATACCCGATCATTACCAAAACCCACCCATTCATAGCCTCATCTTCCTCGACTTTGACCGCTTCGAAAGGATCTTACACCAAAATCCTTGATATGTTGGTGGAGAATGCAACCATTTCCCTACCCCACTTAGACCCTATGATCCATCAGCCTCGACCTATAGGTTATGATGAGTCTAAAATGCATGCTTACCACACGCACACCAGGACATGATTGTTAGTGCAAAATCACAGCACCCCTGGATGCACATCAGGCTTCTAGGTTGATGTTCAGGCATCCAGTGTGATTGCACAACATGGAAACCTCTCTCCAAGCGTGGGACTTGTGAAACCGAGAGAGGAATCTCCGAGAGAAGGCTGGTTCTGCTCCTAAACTACACTGCCTGACAAGCTATTCCAGGTGTAGGCAAGCTAATCTAATCCTAATCTAACCATGCCAAGGAGACAGAGAGAGAGAGAGAGGAAAAAGCAGCAAAGCCTACACTAAAACGGTGATACGCCGAGAGAAGGAGGATGTTGGACATCTATCAAAACTGCCATGGGACAAGAGAGGTGAGCAATGGGGAGGATGGACGGATGCATCACGAGGCCCAAGGATAGATTTCAAGCAGAAAATGTCCCAAAACTCCATGAACACGGCTCCAGGACTGCAGTATGAACATTCAAACATGCACAAATACCTGCACAGTGAAGAGAGCGAAGAGAACAAGCAAAAATGAGGAAGGATGGACGGATGCATCACAAAACACGTTTTGTTGCTCCAGTTTGCCGAGACATCATTCCATTAGTAAAAGGCAAAAATGCCATTACGGAGCAAGGGAGGAGGTTCGAACTCCATTTTGACCCTAGAGAAGAAAAGAAGGGAGGCGGAGCGGAAAGAATGAACAACTTTTTCAAAATGAGCCAAATCTAGCTTTTACATTGCATGGGTCGAGCCCGGGGGGACCAAATGTGGGAAAATGTGCAAGCCCATTCCTCATTGACTTTGTAGATGCATTAAATCGGCATGGAGGATCTTACTGACCCATACCTGTCACTTTGAGTGATTTTTGAGGAGGATCGACCCATGTGCATTAATTTGGATGCTAAAAATGTCACTTGGCCTTGCGGAAGAAGAAGAATCGACCCATTAGCATTAAAACGAGGTTGTTGAAAGCGTTAAACCGGCCATTATCACGCATCAGCACCGTTTCTCGATTTTCTCTCTTCAGACTGCACCAAAACTCGAGATTGATCCTAGAATCATGTAGAGAATTTCATAAGCTTTAGTTGATATAAGGAGCGTGCAAATCGAGCTCTGGATCGAAAGTTATGGAGGTCTGAAGTTTTAGGGCACAAAACAGGCGAAAACATGTTTTGAAATCTTTCCCGCGCTCTGCCACTTGGATGACATGTGGCACGCTCTGATTGGATGAGCAATTCTCTCTCCTCCGTCTTTTCGGCGGGCTGTCCTTTGAAATTTTGACTTTTTGATGATTTTGGGACTTTTTTCACCCTTTTCCCGCGCTCCCGCCATTTGGATGACACGTGGCATGATCTTGTTGGAGGACAGGGCGCGGGGCTTCCTTTACTTTTAGCCTTTTTGGGGAACTCGGCCAAATTCTCTAACTTCCCCAGAGCTCAGCACTCTCTTGCTGAATTGGACACATGTCCAATTCCTATTAGGCTGAGGCAGCGCTTCAAACCTTGCCCCTTTGACTTTTGACTTTTCTCCTTGAGACACGTGGCGTGATCTGGTTGGTTCTCGGCCCTGCCGACTCTTTCACGTCCTTCGCGTCTTTTCGTCCCGGATGTTCCAAACGCTTAGTGCTCCTTGTGCTGATTTCGGGCGAACCGGCCGGTTCACGTCCATTTGTCCCAAATGTCCCGATTGCCTTGAATTTGCTTGACCCTTTTCGCCCGGTTAAGCCGGTTCGGCCTTTTTGTCCCAACTGTCCCAATCACTTTTTATTTTGTGCTCATTTCGGCCGATCCGGCCGGTTCAGATCTTTTTTGTCCCAAACGTCCCGAAGCGACACTTAGCCAATTTTCTTCCTCTTTCGGCCGGATCAGCTTTTCACTCCCACCGCGTACTTACTCGATTGTCCCAATGCAATTTGGGCCGCTGAAGGCTTTTCGGCCGATCCGCGCCTTTTCGCGTCTTTTCGTCCCAGGATGTCCCAAATGCTTCTTGGACTAGGACTTAGCTGATTTTCACCACTTTTTTTGGATCGACCTTCTTGCCTTCCTGCGACCTTTTCCCACATTTTCTCGAGGCACACTCCTAACTACTTGTACTGAGAGTTAGAAAAATATCACGAGAGAACCTCGAAACATGATGTTTGCTCTGAATCAATCAATTTTCACGGGACTTGAATATTACGATGCACTTGTATCAAAATTACCACAGGGGAATTTTGACAACAATGATATAGAGGGATGCAAAGCTTTGAAATCCATCCTTCGTCAGTCCACCTCTCTCGGATAGACGGGTTAAGAAAGACAACTTACGAAGGGAGAATCCTTTAGCTTGATCCCTCTCCTATACCACTTGTCCCCCTCACCAGAAATATCATTATTACAACCCCCTCTAAAGACAATGACTTATCCCTACCATCCTCCTCCTCTCGTGTTCACGAGATCAACATGATTAGTATTGTTACTCGAGGGCGAAAAACAATGGGAAGGCTAAAGAAAGCACACCTACTGCCTCTCTTTCTCCATCCATGCCATCTCAATCGCACCACCACCTAAAGTGGTTATTCATGGACCTTCCTACCACTGTCTCGATGGAGTGGCCCACTGTACCATGATCAAACTGACTTCACCAATCACTGTAAAAATGACATTGTATGATCTCATTCAAACCTCTGAATCTCATCGACAAGCTCTCATTGAAATCCTTCAAGGGATAGAGGTCCTACCTAACGAAACCTTGCCTGTTGCCTCCATTTTAACACCCAACCATGTTGCTTCTCTCACCAAACAAACTACCACTTCCGTCCCTTTACAGCAAGTCAGCTGTTGTCAGTTTCTCCGAAGATGAAATTGTCGACTTTGGTGCGAGAAGATCTGACCCGCTCTTTTCATCTCGGCTTCACGTCCGGGACATCCGGAGTGCGTTGTGTTATGATCGACATGGGTGCTGGCTTAAACATCATCTCTTGAAAGCCTTCCAACAAATGAATATCCCTTCTAGCTACATGTGTGCTAACCCCACCATGTTGCGTTCATTCAATGATCTATTACTTCTACCTTAGGCACCATGATCCTTAACATTCGTGTAGGGCCACGTACTTTACCTAAACTCTTCTATGTTCTTGAGGAGAATTCCAATACAACATGTTGTTAGGTCGCCCTTTGATACGGGCTATGGGATGCGTTCCCTCCACCTTACATAGATGCATAAAATTCCAATATGAGGGGAAGTCCTGCAGTAAAAGCTGACCCTCCCCCTTGAAAACTGCGATATGTTATATCACCCTAATGATATCCTTGTGCAGATCAGAGACACCCATTCATCCAACTCAACCATCCCACCTCAACCACACCTACACCTTGACCAATGAAACCACCACCGCAAATACTACTTCCTTCCCATGTCAACATCCCAACCTCGAGATCCCTTAGTAGATATTTTTCCAATGCCTTACGTTGGGGAGTATCACCTATATAACGTTAGCTCTTTCCATACCCCATAGGAGTACGGAAAGTTACATGCGCATCCTACCTACGGCCACCGTCATGTGGGGGAGGTAATCTCCTCTTGACCACCTAATTTCCCTTTTGACCTAACATATGGGGTGTCGATATATCCTCTGTCACCCCTAAACCTCCCTTGGTGTGGTTCCCTTCCAATCTGATTTTCAATATCTAACTAATCGTCGTAAGCCGCCCTCACCTTTTTGACACGTTGTGCTTGGAAGGGCTTCGGTTTCGGTCTTATGAACAAGGCCGACATCACGATCATTCCTGTAACTACACGCAAACACAAAGATCGTCATGGTCTTGGATTCTCTGAACCACCTACACTAAAGACACCGCATATCCGTTGTATCCAGGAAGGCGACGAAGTCACTCCTTCCGAACCATCATCACCCATTTTTCCATCGTCACCCACAGAGTCAATAGACTCTGAATCCATCCCTCTAAAAAAAAATTCATAAACGCTATCTTCACCAGGTCCTCTCACTTATCAACGTGATAATGAAGACCCATCTTCTCTTCCCCTTCTGTATCTAGACATGATCGAAGAGGACTCACCTTCAATTAATGTTGTTGAGTGCCAGGATGACGACTCCATCCTCACTTACCTTGGTGTGGACGACTCTTATATTCAACGCACCTTACCATCTGAAACTCAAACCATGTTGAATGAGTTGACTATAAAATCAACATCCACATAGGGGACGATCCTCACATTATGAAGATCGGACAATCTCTTAACTCATCAAAACAAATTGCCTTTACTACATTTCTCCGTGCCTGACCCAAGCTTTTGCTTGGTCCCTACGCCGACATGCCGGGAATTGATCGACATTCTTGTCCATAACATTACCACGAAACCCGATTCCAAACCAGGTTAAACGAAATTGAGAAAAATTCATCCATGCATTGCCCTCTTAGTAAAGAAAACTTGAACGACTCCTTTATGTTTCCTTCATCTTACCTATTGACTATCCTCAATGGATTTCTAACATCATACATTACTTAGAGCAACGGGGGACTTCGGATATGTATGGATTTCCGGGACCTTAACCTTGCTTGCCCGAAGGATGACTTCTCCCTACAGTATTGATCGACTTTTTGATCTCACTTTGCGGGCCATGAGATGCTTCCTCTCATGGATGGCTTCTCGGGATACAATCAAATTTTGGTTGCCCGACCGATCAACATAAAACTACCTTCATAACTCCTTGGGAACCTTCTACTATCGTGTCATGTCGTTCGGCCTTAAGAATCTTTGGTGTGACCTATCGGCGGGCTATGACTTACGTTTTCATGACATTATGCACACTATCCTTGAGGATTATGTCGATGATCTTCTTGTGAAATCTAAACATCGCGGTGAACATCTTGATGTTTTAACCATTATTTTTGATCACTGTTACAATCATGTGTTCGTCTTGACCAAATAAATGTGTCTTTGGTGTCCTTTCGGGAAAACTCCTTGGTTTTATTGTCTCTTTGTGTGGCATCGAGGTCGATCCAGCTAAAGTCAAAGCTATCCTAGAAATGCCCCCACCCACTAACCTCAAACAATTGCGTAGTTTGCGGGCAAACTCCAACCTATCCGGTGTTTCATCTCATAACTCTAGGATCGATGTCGACCTTTCCATCATCTCCTTAAAAGGACATTGTCTTTGATGGAGTGAAGAATGCCACCACGCCTTTGAGGCTCTTAAAACCTATCTCTTACATTACCACCCGTGCTTATCCCACCTCGGGACGATCGCCCTTTCTACCTTTACCTTTCCGCCACTTTGACCATGCTTTGTAGGAGCCATGCTCACACATCATAACTCAGAGCATCGAGAACAAGCCATTTATTGCATAAGTCGTACTCTAGTGGATTACGAGACTAGGTATACACATGTAGAAAGTTGTGCTAGCCCTATCATTCGTGGCCACCAAACACCGACACTACCTCCTAAATCAAAAAAAATGTCATCACCAACGTGGACCCCATCCATTATATGTACGCCAAACCTCATCTAAACTAACGCATCACCCGATGGCTTATGCTCCTCATGACCTCGACCTTGAGTTTATACACCATAAATCAATCAAAGGACAAACTATCACGAGACCACTCACGGAAGCTCCTTTACAGGGAACAATTTACTAATTTTACTTTCCCTGAAGAACTCATTGCCACTCTTTCACTCGGTGATGAGTCGTATCGATGACCCTCTTCTTGATGGATCAAATGCCGGCGCAGCAGAGGGGCGAAGTTGTTCTCATTCCTTTGGACACTTTGAACCTATGCCTCTTTCATTCGGCTCGATTTCCCTGTACTAATAATACGGCGGAATACGATGCCCTTGTTTTGGGTCTCCACGTTCGCGTTACACTTAGGTGTAAAATCTATTAACATTTTCGGTGACTCTCAACTGCGGTGCGTCAATCAAGTTACGGGCATCTACCATGTAAAAATGAGGAACTTCAAAAGTACAAACATTACGTGGATTCACTTTTGACCTTATTTACTCATTATTCTATCGAAACCATTCCCGCTCAACTAATAAATTTTCGGATACTATGGCTTGTAGCCTCACAAATTCTGCCTCACCAAGTGACTCGAAATATTTTCTTGGTCAATGACTCTTTGCCCCATCTTACTCACCCATTGGATGTTGGTATGATAAATAATGTTTCATTGATTCACGGGATACTTGGTATCACCAATTTCACAATTACCTTACAACCTCTATTCTCCCATCTGACCTTATGAGTAACGGAAAATGTGCTTTTCTTAAAAGTTTTTCTTGTTACGTCATCATGGGGGGACTCCTCTATAAACATGGCTTTGATGGCATCCTCCTTCGATGTCTAACCGGCGCGGAGGTTACCTATACCATCCAACAAGTCCATGACGGTATTTGTGGTGGACATTTTAGTGGCCTTGCCGTGGCCAAACGGATCCTTCACCTAGGCTATTATTGGCCTACTCTTAATAACGACTGCTACGAATATGTTAAGCGTTGTGTTATGTGTCAACAACATGTCAACGACCTTGACATACTCCCTAGCCATCCGCTACTGAGTGCCTGCGAGATCTTTGGCCTTTCTCATAATGGAGTTTAGACCTTATTGGTGAGATTCACCCGCCCTCTTCGCAACATCACCGTTGGATAATCACAGCAACCGAATATTACACTAAATGGGTGGAGGCCATTCCACTCATTTCAACCAAAAAAGAAAAAATTGTAGAATTCATTAACCATCACATTATCTGTCGTTTTGGTGTTCCTCATCGCTTGATAACAGATAATGGAAAATATTTCAAAAACAAGTTATTACAAGACCTTTGTGACAACTTTGGTATCAAACTTAGCTTCTCATCACCTTACTATCCATAAGCAAATGGTCAAGCCGAATCTTCTAACAAAACCCTAACCAAAATTCTCATGAAAGTCGTTAACGATTCTGGAAAAAATTGGCATGATCACATCCCCTTTGCCCTTTGGGCTTATCATACCAGCATTCGTACCTCCACTAATGCCACCCCATTTTCTTTGGTATATGTGTGCTGAGGATGTCTTGCCTCTCAAAATACAAATACCCTCCTAAGAATATCTCTTGGGGATATTCTCACAAATGATGATTTCCGCCAAGGCGGTTAGCCCAGTGGAGCTTCTTGACGAGCGTCGTCTTACAGCTCTTAACCACCTTCAAATCTATCAAAAGCGTATCAAGCATGCTTATGATAAGCGACTTCATGAGCATACCTTTAAGGTTGGTGATCTTGTCCTCAAAGAGAATCAACATGTAACCAAACTAGAAAAGAGCAAACGTGGAAAATTTGCTCCTAATTGGATTGGGCCTTACATTATCACTCACACTTACGGATCAGGCACTTACCATTTAGCTTCACTTAATGGTAAACCTGAGCCTGAACCCCTTAATGCCTTACATCTTTGGGCATTCTCTTTTGTTGAATTTAGTGTTATATCACTTCTTATCTACCTTGCTCGTCCATTGAGCTCATTTACCACCTCATACACTTTGTTTCATGCATCTCAAAATAGAATCAAGCTCACATGGTTTGGTCATCACCTCCTCTTAAAGATGTCTTCCCCTTTTAGTCTGGTCCATGACTTAAAAGTATAAAAATAACATGTTCTCAATTATACACTTATGGGATATTCTTGAGTCAAACTTTCTACAAAACTAGATGCTTCATGCCAAATGGACATCTAAGACCTCTAAGTTATAAATAGGCTGCTCCCCAGAGGACATATACATAACCAAAGCCGCATCTGCTTTACTATAAATAATTTGCTCCCTTGAAGGACAGCTATACAAAGTCATCCTTTATCATAAGCTTCTCGCATTGATCGACTTCGTGAAGACCTCAAGAACAACAAAATACATATCCCATGTAGACTTCCGCATCGATCGATCTATATCCGGAAAAATAAAAAGCAGTATTCAAAAGCACTTTTGAGTCATGGACTTGTCTATTTAGGTTTGGTTTTCTTTTGTCAACATAATCACCTTATAACAAATTCTCTGCACTTTGACTCTACAGGCCACCTCACCTCACCATTCTTCAAAGCAACAAAACTCAAGGGACGTGATGTATATCCGATATATTGTGATTATACAACTCTTTTCACTATCGACTTCTCGCATATGCAAGGTACCTGGGATTGAAGCTCATCCTACGTTACTATGTGGTTTGTTTAGCTCTTCTCAACTACGGGACACTTTTGCCTCTTTTTACTCGAATCTAGGATTATGTGTTGACCTTAATCGGGACACGGTTCCCTACTTTACTTTGGTAAGCGAACTTTCACTTCACCTATACCTACACCAACAACGTCGATCCCTTACCAACACCAACAACATTACCCTACCAATATCAATATTTTTACTAAGCGAAAAATTGCCTAACCAGAACCACATTACAGATTCATCTCTCCACTGGTCCTAAGGAGAACTACATCGATCTGAGGCCCCTCCTTGCTTTGTGCAATAGGCTATATGTAGGCAGCACTTAGGAGACATGGGGTCTCCAGAGTTAGCTCGACCATCCCTACCATAACCTATCATGTGTTGTAAATATAAATATTTTTGTGTATTTCTATTTGATAACATTCATCTTTATCATTTTTTCCAAACAAACATTCAAAACACAACCATTCTCATTATTATCATAATTCAAATCAACATACATATTCGGTTTATTTAGATGTTAAGCAAATACATCTTCTCTATCATCGACGATACGTGAGTCGACATCCTTATTTATTCTTATACCTCTATGAAATTCATTTAAACCCTTGCACCTCATCCCGAATCAGGTGGTGATCGTGATCGTTGACGCCACTCACCTGGCCTCTCCATCCTCAAAGATGCCACTCTTCTATTGTTCCTCCCAGCGATCCATGCCACATCTCCTGTAACATACGAATACGCCCTCTTGCGTGGAGGAATCTTGCCTCTAGTCTCTCCACTCGTAACTGCAAAACCTCTAACAATCCTGTTGTCTCATTCACCTGTGTTTGAAGCTGGTGAACCAAATCCTGCAGGTGGTCTCTCTCCGCTGTAATCACAGCTATGTCAGGATGATCGGCCCTCTCACGTACACCTCGCAGCTCTGCTACCCACCATAATCTATAAGCCTTTGTCGCTCCCGCATCCATTACCCTGCGATCGGCTGCTATCTCTTCTGGCCCTTCTGGAGGTGTCGGCCGGGAGGTGAGAATGATGCCTCGGCATCGATCCTCATGTATGGTCTATAAGCCATGGGTATATCCTGAACAAATCCAAATTGTCGCCGCACGCGATCTAGAGGAATCCTCTCGTACTCACCTGGCTTATGCCCACGTGATCCACCTCAATCGCTCTACACCCCTCAAATCCTCAACTATGTTCTCTGTCACCATATAGTTCCCATAAGGCCTCCAGATGAATATCCATGATAAATCACCATCTCCCACATCTACCTATAATACTCGATGTCATCTGTCATCACGGCACAGGATCTCACCTCTTGTTACTGTTTGGACCCATCGTCGAATCCCACCTCTGCACTCCTGTCTCTCTTTCTGGATTGGTTTGCCTATTGGTCGCACACACATAATGTGTTCATAGGCCCAATAATGTAATAAGTATGCACAATCCGGTGTCATCTTGTGATTTCACTGCGAGGCCCATAAACCCCTGTATAGCTCCACTTGGATATGCGGGTGCCCATACGAAAGTCACACTCCTTTCTATCATTTCCCAAATAATACACATCAATGCTTTTGGAAATCTTCCCCATCTACCCTTGGTAATGCATAATACCACTATACTATCATTAATACCACTTTGACCTTGTTACCTCGGGGTGTGTTGCATACATTATACCATAAGTGAATGTCGAACCTCGTTGTGTCCGAATCTCGTGCGGTTTGAACCAAATCTTGTTGTTATCGCTCCCCTTGCTCTTGCTGGCTAAGGCCCACTTTGATACTGCTTTAGGTCTTCCTATAATTGGGAGCCTCAAAATTCTAAACACATCTTCCAGCGTCACTTTGTCATCTCCCACTGTTGGCGGATAGAAGGTATTCTTTTTATGGATTCCATCTCTCATCAGACGCTGCTGACATAGCATGATTGCGTGTGATTCGTGAATAATAAGCGAATTCCACTTAACCCCACATGGTTTATCAATGCCCACTCAAGCCCCGTGTTACATCTGCTCGGACCCATGACAACAAAGGCGGCACTGCTATCATTCATCCTCAACCACCGCCTCTGCCTACGTACATCAAATCAACAAACAAACCATTGATAAATCAAATCCCGGTGTTTTTTTCACATTACGGAGATTTCATACGATGCCGATATCGGTTATAGATAACGATATCGGTTACCTAACCGATCTGAGTTATCTCTAAATGATATTGGTCACTTTATTAATCCTATACATCCTGCTTTGAAACACAACCTATGGTAATTATTTGCTCGTTTACCCCTCTCGTACCTCTGAAACATACCCCAAACCCACCTTACCTACCCCATAACACTCACCCCATCCCAAATCATTGCCTATCACCTTTTCTTTTCATCTCTACCCACTTGCCTTCTCTCATCCTATTCATAAAACATACGAGAATTTAATTCTGACCAAAAATTTACCTCTTGGGAGGAACGACTTGCGGTGGAACTGTCTTCCCTCTCGTCTCTACTGTTTGGATGCTTCTCCTTGTTCAGCCATGTTCACCACCCTCTTGATATAACTTGTCTTTACTGCCCTCTTAATCTCAGCCCGTAATCACTTTACTGTCTCTTTCCTCCTTATCCTCAATTCTCCCATGCACGATTACACCGTATCGATCGTCGACCGATTAATCGCATTCTCGTATTTAACTTGTTGCATGCCTCTAAAAATAAGAACTTAAGTTGCCACCCAAGCTTTTCTATTTTTAGAAAAGCTCATTTTAGCATAACCGATATTGGTTACCTAACCGGTATCGGTCATATATCTACCGACGTCGGTTAGCTAACCGATATCGGTCATATGTCTCCTTTTGCTTAAACCTAGGATTTTCTTTATTTTTGCAAATTTTTTTGTGGTGCCGCCTCTTTTCCCTACACAACGACATCGTCATCAATATTTGTCATCAGAATCCCATCAACGCATATACATATCATCAAAATTTCAACAACATCATCTATATACATTAAATTCCAAAACACATGAGACATTTGAATATATACATCAAACCAATTATTATACACACCATGTGGATCCAACTCATCATCTATATACATTAAATTTCAAAAAAACCATTGAAAAAACACATGAGACATTTTAATATATACATCAACCCAATCATTATATACACCATGTGGATCAAAATCATCATCTATATATATCGATGTCAAAATATACAACTTGCCTGCATGGGGGCCTCTGTGATCTAAAAAATATAAAAGCGCACGTGGTCAGTGTGTCTCTGTCGAAATCTCGACTCGGCTCGCGAGCCGGTCTCTCATATCAAAAATATACTCAACTCACGAGGCAGTATCAACTATAAAAAAATGTACTCGACTCGCGAGCCGGTATATACAACAAAAATGAATAAATAAATCATATGTGGGCATGCGAGGCCTCTATATACATACTAGATCGGTAGGCGGGTGTGCATATCCAATAAACAAAGCCCATCTCAACTCCCGGGTTGTATCGGATCTCTCCACCACCCTCGGCCCCTCCCCTATTGGTCTGCGGCTGGCTCTCGCCTCCTCCCGTCGTCACCCGACCCAGCCCAGGCTGTTTGCGGCCCCACAGGATCTCTAGCTCAGGACGTCTCGGCTCTGTGCGCCGCATATGGCTGATAGTCAACCCCGGTACCATCGAGCACATCCTGATAATACTGGGCCTCTGCTCTCACCTCCATATAGCGGGCCCGTGCCACCATGGCTGCTCACTGGGGCTGGTCCCCGACTCCTAATAGCAGTGGCCCCTACCTGCCGGTACACCACATGTGCTGTACCTACGCTGTGCTGCGGTGTGCTGCGCTGTGGTGGTGCTATGGCATTATCTTTAGGTGCTGTGGTATGCACTAAACTTGTGCTGGGCTAAGCGCCCTGTAGCACCCCAATCTATGCATGTGTGCGTATGAGCTGCCCTGTAATAACTACACCTATCCTAAGAGTCGGTCCCTCTCATTATATTGACCACCAAATCTGGGTTGTGCGGGCTATGCTCTCTCCTAGATGCTCTCTCCCCCTTGCCCACCAAAACCAAAGGCCCTGTCACTCTGGCATCATCCATTATATTGTCAGTGGTCTCTCTGCTTACCCAGTCAGGTCAGTGGCTGCGGTGCGGGCGGTGGGGCCTCTACATCATCCCTCACGATCTTGTGGGAAGGGAGGTGGCTCATCTGTCATGAAGCCCAGAAGCTACCATCGTGCCACCCTCTCTGGGGTATCCGCTCATACTCCACGGGCCTCATCCGGTATCCGAAACTATCTTGGATCCGGCGCATCTATGCTCGGGCTCCCCCTTGGGGCTAATAGCCTCTGTGGGGCCTCCATATAATGTCCGGTGCGGTCGAGCCCTCTAACATATGATGGTAGTAGGCCACATCCCCTCCTACAAGCACCGCTCGTGGCTGGCCCATGACCCCCAACCACCTCTGAAATCCATATCTATATACTATCTGTGGCCTGGTGATGGGCCAGCCCTCTTGAGTCGTATCTGGATAATGTGCTTGTACCCCATGAGCAATGTAACAAAAATGTCGAGCAATACCAAATCACCTCATACGGAAATAACCCCACGGACTCTTTGTATAAATTTGCAGATCTGTTGGTGCCCGGGCATAGCATGTATGCTCCTCTACCATCTCATGTAAAACTCCCATCAAATCCCATGGGAAGCGGCCTCCTTCGAGTCTTGGAGGCGAAGCAAGCGGGTGATACCTATCATCATCGACACGCGATTCGTGTCTCTGTCCCGGTGTGCGACGATACATATCGCCATAGGCAATGCTCGCGCTGTGATAGGTCAATAATGGGGCTGCATCCCCGAATACATGTAGGATGTTGTCCATCGTTGTCTCCACATCCACCTGGAACACTTTGCCTCACCTACGATCGGCAGTCTCAGGATGCGATACACATCCTCTAATGTAATCGTCATCTCTCCAGTAGGGAGATGGAAGACATTGGTTGTCGGATCCCATCTCTCGATGAGGGAAACCATCAGGCTGTGGTCCCTATCCACAGCCCTATACCACTGGACTCTGCCGAGTCCAACCTCTCGCATGATGGCCCACTGCACTACGGACACATGTGGCCGCATCCGCCTCAATAGAGGGGGCATCTGATCCCACATCGTGAGCTGCTAGCGTGCCTGCAAAACAACCCACTTCATCAGGCCTACCCTTTACAATAACAACTACCTTAACTCTCTATACCCACTTACCCACCCAACCACAACCTGACTCTACAACACACATCTACACCCACCTATCTAACCCTATACATCTACGATATCCCCTTTACTTATCTCACACCCTACCCTACCACCACAGTGATCTACTCTAGCCATCTAATTATACCCCATTGATTTAGCACCTTCTACTTCATACCCACACCTAATCTATCCTACCCAAACCAACCCCCAAACAACCCCATTTCCCCACCCCAATCACGTTTCCTATCAACTCTACCCCCTCCCCTTCACCCCCAAACAAACAAACAAAACAACACGACAAAATTCTAACAACAAACAAAAACCACAACTCCTACCCATGCTGACCGGTACCGGTCACCCTCGACCGCCATCGGTCCCCCAAGTAAATTATATGTGCGACTTGCAGAGTCGACCTATGACCGGCGCTTAGGTCTGTACCCAAACAATGTATACAAACTATTTTCTGTGACTGATGTCGGTCGCCTAGTGACCGACATCGGTCACTGTCCAATTGCGGGGCCAAACCCAAAACGGCCCGCAAAACACATTTTGACCTATTTCTACCTATTTACCCACAAGAAAACCCTAAAAACCTACCCACCTGTATGTTTGACCTAACTAGCCTACCTACCCACTCCATTTTACAAATTACTTCCATTCACTCATTATTTTATTAAAATTAAGATTCTACCCAAAACCCACATCTAAGTTAAACTCATTAAATTCACATAGGTAGGAGTTTAGAGCCTCTTGAGTGCGACTACACATCGTCATGGTGGGATAGGTGGCGGTGGTCCGGCTGGTCCAGCGGCTCCTGCTCTCCTTGGGATGTGCCATGGCTCCAAATCTCCTCAATTAGGTCCTCGACCAATCAAACTCTGCCTCCTGCTTGCTTTGGGGTCTACAATCATTCACTCCTCCACTTAACTAGGTGCCAACTCAGCCTGAGCTCAACAAACTCAATTCACACCTCGACGGCTAAAATTGGGTGCTCAAATTCACAAAGTGACAATGACATACCGTATTTTTTTTTTTATAGGTTTTGACCTATAACCGATATCCGATTATTTCGCGCCTAGAATACGATATCGGTCTTCTAACCGATATCGGTCACACATAACCGATATCGATTACTAACTTCCTTCCTATCTCCTGCCTTTATCCACAAATCTCCACTTTTTCCCGCATCACCTACCCACAGCTTTGGCCGACTAGCCTTATTTTGACTTCAATCAACCCGACCCACACCATGACCAACCATTTGGCCCGACCCAGGCCATAACCAACCATTTGGCCCGACCCAAGGCCACAACCAACCACTCGGGCCCGACCCATGGCCACACCAACCATTTGGCCCAACCCAAGGCCACACCAACCATTAGGCGACCCGAAGGCGCAACCACCCAACCAAGCCCGACCCAGGCCGCGCCCAACCAATCAGGCCGGACCCACGGCGCAACTAATCAATCTGCACGACCCAAGGCCCTCACCAATCGATCGGCTTTGACCCGAAGCCGCACCAATTAAGTACCTCACCCAAAACCCACAAATTACAATTTTATCCACCCATCATGTAACTTTTTGTTTAATCTGGCTCACCTATTCATGTTTTAGCATGATTAGGATACTTGACTTGATCAGTCGACTAACTTTGCCTAGACCAAGACCGTGACGTTTATCTCAACCAAACCACCATTTGGTTGCCAACATGCCTAAACGTTCTTGTACCTTACCCGTTATATCCCCACGGAGCTACTTCCTATGCCTTGGATACAGGGATTATATCAACCTTGTTTGGATAAACTATCGACCTTTGCACTATGTATTGCTTGTTTTCTCTTCAAATCATGTACCTAGTCGCGCTCTTCTTTAACATTTTAACATGCATCTGCCTCTTTGAACTTACCCCACCATCTTATCATCATCTCATCATCATTCACTCTTTATCAACCCTATCCCCGATTTCACATTGCCTCAATCGTGATAGATTTGAGGGGATTACCTATACCCTTAAGCTCAGGCAACCACTTCTTATTAATTATCGGTGCGACTTTACAAGACAAGCTACCACGACAACAAGGGCTAATGTAGACACCAAATTTGTGTCTTACGACACCCTGTGCCCCGCATCTCATTTCACAACCTAACCTCACCACCTAAACCTTGCACAATTATTTATTAATTACCTTATAATTAATAAATCCACATCTCCAAACCTACCACCTCATTTCACCACCTCATCATGACCTAGCCCTAACCCTAAACTAACCTAATTAAGACCTATAACTTGGTCTACATCCACACCCATGACTAATTACTCCTCACCCACACCAAAACCAACCTAATAATGACTTGACCAAGCCCACAACTAATCCCTCGGGAGAAAAGGAGGGAAAGTTGGCTATTTTACTAAAAATAGCCCACTTTGACTTAACCAACATCGGTTCTACTCATTGCCATCGATTACGTAACCACCATCGGTTCCTGCAAATGACCTCCCTAACCAAAAACAAAGGATCGGGAATTCATTTGAAGGATCCGAATCACTTAGCGAGAGCGAGACAAGTGAAGAAAAGAGAAGAGTTTGCAAAGAAGGAGATTGAGCCCAAGATCGCTGGCCCGAGTAACCCAGAGCCAGTGACACTCATCCAAGCATTAGGAGAGAAGATAGCTCACTTTTGATTCTTGGATCATCCCACAGAGCCCTACCTTCGTCATCACGAGTCCTTGGACTGTATCTTCATCGAAACTAGTAAGTAGTGTCTTGTACATTTTTAAATAACATTTCTTGAACTTCGAATCACGGTAATTACAAGTTCACTCATAGATCTACTACCCGGTAGCCCTGCATCTAACCTGTCATTCCTCCACCCTTACATTGCCCCAAGAACATAATCATTTTCTTAATCATTTTCCAGCCTTATAAACACCATAGCCGCCTTATAGCCAACCTTTATTAAAAGCCCCTAAATCACTGCCCCTACCGATATCGGCTATCAGCAACTGGTACCGGTTATACAGTGACCGGCATCGGTCACTGTGACTCAAACCAAAACCAGCCTTTCTTCTATTGCTTTTTAACAAGGTAATTAAAGTGTAATTTTGCAATAGCCCCTTTGCTATCATTTGTGTTAATTCGTATTTAAAAGGGGAACTGACCACCTTCGAAAGGAAGTCTAATATTTCTTGGGCCCAAGGCAGTTCCCTCATTTATTGTCTAACTAAAATTTGGTGGTCTTGTATTCTTACTTGCAGGTAGTCCTTCCTAGACAAAAAGGAGTTCTTCGCAATCGATCTGATCTCTCTCTACGGTACACGCACACCCTCTCAACATTCAACAGGTATTCCTCCTAGCCCTAACCCTTATCTGTTTCTCAAGAGAATGAAAGGATAGAAGCTCTATTCTAATAAATGCTTGAAACATTCTGTGAAACACTTAGTTTGAGAGCTCAACTCTCGAGCCAATTTAAATACAAAGCAGCTCGTTGATGGTGGCTCGGTTTGAAAGGAGGAACTCGGCAATGGTCATAGTGAGTCAAGACTAAGTTGAACAGAGGAGATCAATGCGGAATGGGAGCTCAATTGCATGAAGGCCGGAGGAGCTTGTGACAACCTCGGTGAGTTGGCTTAGCGAGCCAACCACCGAGTTGGTCTTTTTGACCGTTTCTCATGAACCCCCTTGATGCAAGCCAATCTAAGGGTCCCACACTGAAGTTGTCATTAAATTATTATTATTTTAAAAATAGTAATTAAATTAATATTTTTATTTAAATATTTTAATAATGATATTTATTATTATTATTAAAATATTTTATTTAAATATTACTTTAATTAATTGAGAAGATTAAGTCAATGGGCCATTAATGACACATGGTGGAAGCTTCTCAAGTGGTTCAACTAACTTTGTAGTAATTGTTGACCATCATGTACCTTCATTTTAGGAAGGAATTTATGATTTCTCCTCTCCTCTCTCACAACTTCTTCTATAAATGTAAGTTGGATGTTCATTCCAATGGGGGATAGAAGAGAGATTACTACATATTGGTCGACATTTGACATATCTTTCAAAGAGTCCTCCTTCTTACAAGTTGTTCTTATATGTTGAGGGAACTTTCAAGCCTTCTTTAAAGATTGTAATGGAAACCTTTTCCTCTTCCAAATGTAATGAAGCATTGTGCATGTTTTGTGACTAATCATAGTCCTTCTATCATTTTATATTTCTTTGTACCTTTCTCATACATATGGGTGTATTTTGCAAGTTCAGAGTTTACATTACAGGTTCTTGAAGTTTTGTGCTTATCAAGTGGTGGAGTTCTTATGTGTGCTTGAGTTGTGGTGTCTGTTCACCCTTCTCAGTTTCACTCTTATTCACCAAAATATCATAAGATTGTTTGTGGAAACCAAGGTTAGCAAAGGGTACACTTGCTTCTTAGTTTGTGGTAGTTACTTACCCTTTCTAGGTTACAATAGGTGAGTTGTAATATGATGCATAGCATCCTCTTCAAACCAGCCCTTTCTCAATTTATCCACACCCTTTATTTGGTGCATCACCATCCCTAGTATAGTTTTATTCTTTATAAATATCTTTCCCTAAAACCCATGAAAATGTTAGCATAGGTCTAGATAACCATTTTATTGCACTAGGAGTAGTATAGCACTTAGTTTAGGAAGAGGAAGCCGGCCTTCTCCGGATGTTCACCTCGAGCCCAAGTCCCATAGCTTGAGAGGTGATCCCATGTTACCCAATCATACCGAATGTCCTTTTCATATTCCTGGACATTGTAAGAGTGCAATTATTTGGTGATAAAAGTTTTTGGCATGCCTTGTGGGTCTAATAGTTGGTACTTCTCTTCTCACTTACATAAATCAAAGTACCTGGTGACTCTATATCTCTAGATTTCAAGTATCAATACGTTAACTTATGCGAAGAATTCAGACAAGAGCTTCTTCAAAAAAAGGAAATTATCAGCATATCAAACTATCCCTTTCTCCTCCAAGGAGAAGGAGAAGATTAATTTCAACATCACCTGTTGTAGCATCACATTGTCGAGGTCATTCAACTCCTCTTTATAGAAGGTTTCCTCTACCTAGGAATAATCAACCTCTCGTTGCTATGGCGAGGAACCAAGTTTTCCCCCTTTCAATGCAAGTAGTCCTCTTCTGTTGGCTCAACGTGACCCTATACTTGTTGTTGCACTCAAAATTTTACCCTTCTACACATGGGAAACTCACGTTACTCTAATGGAACATATTCTTGATGTAGCCAACATTTGTGTAGTACATAATATCATGGAGGAAAACGTTACGAGTTAGACTTCTTGCTACCTCTTTCAAGGAAAAGTACTTCAATGGTTTCGAGGGTTAAGTGTTGGTACTATAACCACTTGGGATGAGTTAGGAGAAAAGATTTATAAATAGTTTGAAGACAAGAGTGATCACCTGTCACTCTTGGAACATCTCACTACCATAAAGAGAGCTCCCTAAGAATACATGAGTGATTTCAACTTCCAATTCCAAAGGACTTGGAATAGGATTCCAGCACTCATAAATCCTTCTCCAAATAATGCATTCTTATACTATTTGTGATCCTTGAATAGCGATGTAGTAGTTATGATCCAATCCATGGGAGGGACTACACTACCTTATGCCTACAAAGTTACCATAAGAGTGGAGAATTTTTGATTCGGAGTTGGAAAGATAGCTCCATGACCACTAATGTCATTGTCTCTGGATCTTACAAACACTCAGCCTACCATTGATCCTATTCCAGTAGCCTCTAAGTAACTAGCGCAGGTATTCCTTGCCTCTTCAAATGACCTATTTGAAGTCAAGTCAATGTTGTAAACTTTTGGTAACAAGCCCGTTACACTTAAGAGGTGACAATTTCAATACAACCATCCATACCAGCCACAAAATCAGCAGTATCAAGCTAACCGTCCTCCTTTTCAAGGGAACGGTCAACCAAAAATCAAGCTACAAATCAAGTTGTGAATGTTAAGCCTTTGAACTTTAGGAATACTCTTGTTGCTAGCTCTTCCAGAGCCCTTGTACACTCCCCGAGAATAATCTAGGTCAAGACTATGAATGGTGTTATCCTTGTTCTAAACCCCAAAATCAAAATCTTTTCCCCAATGGAGTTCTTAGCCAGGGACCTTGGGGCTCAAAGCATATCTACCCCTCACAGAGGCAATAGAAAATTCATCTACGTAGGAAATAGAAAATCAATCACAAGAACTGAAGAAACCACTTTGCTAAATTGGAAAGTAGAAGATTTTTGCGGGTTGAATAAAGATTCCTCATCACTTTGCAAACACTTGTGTTAGTGCAAAATCCAAGCACACCGGATGCACATCGGGCTTCTAGGTTGATGTTTCGAGGCATCCGGTGTGATTGCACAACATGGAAACCTCTCTCTAACTGTGGGACTTGTGGCCGAGAGAGGAATCTCCAGATTAGAGGCTGGTTCCTCAAACTCCTCTGATTTAGATCTATATTTGCACAACTACAGAGGTTCAGATCCTGATCCTACTCTAAATTGCAAGGAGACAGGGATAGAAATGCAAAAATTGAAACTAACTAAAGATGGTGATGCACCAAAAGGAGTGGTGAATATTTTTGTCATACAAATAGACACAAATCAAAGATTGCAACATAAAATATACACAGGCTGATAAGATATAATTTAGGATCTGAAATGAAGCAAATAATATAAACAAAGGATTAAAACCCATTCACAAAGCTTGCATTATCATTTCCAATGTCAAAACCACTGCATTACAACCTCAGAGAGGTAGAAAAGCATTACAATCTTTGAAGAGGTCTGATTCTTACAACAATCACTTGCTGGAGGTGAAAGAAGAAGTTTGCTATGCCAAAAAGTGTTCCACACTTAAGAAATGAGCCAAATCTGGCTTTTACATTGCATGGGTCGAGCCCAGGAGAGAGAAAATGTACAAAACATGGGAGCCCATTCCTCATTGACTAAAAATGCATTAAAATGGCATGGGGGACCTTACAAACCCATACCCTGTCATTTTTGACCAAATTGGAGGAGAATGCGACCCATCCTGCATTAAATTTGGTCGCTGAAAGGTCATTTCTGCCCATGGACACGTACCAGAGCTATTTTTTGAATTTTCTCTCTTGAAACTGAACCAAAATTCAAAATTGACCATGAAATCCTATAGAGAATTTCATAAGCTTTCCAATGATATGAAGAACATGCAAATCCGAGCTCTGGATCAAAAGATATGAAGGTCTGAAGTTTTAGGGCAAAACGGCCCAAAAAACGGATGTCGGGCAAAAAATTTTAAATTTTGACCTTTTTGCATTTTGGAAAAAATTTTGAAAAATTTCCATGCTCTGCCGGTCGGATGGCACGTCAGGTGCTAGTTCACTGAGCAATTCTCTCTCCTCCACCTTTCCATGGGCTTTCCCTTGAAATTTTGACCTTTTTAACTCTTTGGAAAAAATTTCATTTTTTCCTCCGTGCCCCGCCACTTGGGACACGTGGCATGCTTTGGTTGGTTGACAGGGGTGCAGGGGCATCTTTTACCTTTTAGTTTTTTGGCCAAAACTTTTTCCAAATTCTCCAAGTCCTCCTCGAGCTCCGCACTCCCCTTCTCCTTAGGACACGTGTCCTCTTTTTATTGGCTCGAGCCAACGCTCCAAACTTCGCCTTTGGAAACTCGGCAAAACATTAAGTAAAAATCTCACCCTTTCCTCCGCCGCTCCGATCCACGAAGACACGTGGCACATTCTAATTCGTCGGCGGCTCTTTCGGCTCCCCACGTCCGCCGCGTACTTCTGGCTCGGATGTCCCAAACCCAGGGACAAATTTCTCCGATCCGCCCAATTTGGGGCTTCCACTGTCCCTCTTTTAGGCAAAGACATGTGGCATGCTTTCATTGGCTCTCGGCTCTTTTAGCTTTCCGCATCCACCGCGTATTTCTCGAGATGTCCCAAATGCCTCGGGACAAAAGTTCCCTGTCTTGCCGGCCGATCCGGCAGATTCGGCGTCCTCACGGCCCGAGATGTCCCAACTGTTACTGCACAGCTTAGTCAATTTTGTTTTTACCTTCCCGATCACCTTTCATGTCCCGCGCATCCCCACGGCCCGGATGTCCCTTTGCTGCGTGGATGCTTTTGGTGGCCTTTGGCTGATTCGCGCCTCACGTCCCAACTATCCCAATGCTAACTGTGAGGACTAGGACTTAGCCGATTTTCATGATTTTTCTACCCCAAGCTTGTTTTTGCAACTTTTTCACCCTTTTTTAGAACTTGTTCTTTTCTCCTTGGATAGGAGAGTAAGAAAAAAGGCTGGGGACCCCGAAACATGATTTTTACCTTGAATCAATCTATCTTGCTCGGGACCGAAGAATTTAATGCATGTTATCAAAATTTACCACAGGGGGTGAATTTTGGATAACAACTTGTTCCAAAAAGAGAGAAATGGAATCTCAACCTTCTAAATCTGATCAAGCATCCACTTCATAGCCTCAGTCCACAAGCGGTGATTGATAAAGATGTGGGAAAGAAACCGCCAGAAACACCTGCTAGCCAAGCTATAAGGAAAGAAGGTTCTTCGGGCATCACGGTGCCTAACAATCATTTTCTAAAGGAGGATCCCAATGCCTAAAGAAGTGTCAGCAAAGTAGGATCGATTCCTTGAAGATTGTAGAAAAAATGAAGAAGACCAACACAGCATTATTATGTGGGATGCACTTTCATTTCCTTCTCAAAGAAACTTGTTACGAGAGGATCTGAATAGTTTTGCACAATCAATGATCATCAGTCATGGAGCAACAAGCTCTTTACAATTTTGTGCCAACTAGAAGGTAAAATTATTCCTAAGGTGAACAAACCACTTTGCCATTTTATATTTCCTTGATTAGTGGTGACCACCCGATACATAATTACATGATCGATTACTCGTGCTTTAGTAGCTCATTCATGCCCAAACAAATTATAGACGTACTAGGCATACAATATGTGTCACCGATTAGTAATGGGATTTGTTCACTTGATGGCACAATTGTTAAAATTGTTAGAGTTATCAAAGGACTTCAACTTACCATCCATGCATGCTCTGATTTTTTCGTTCACCCAAGACATATCAGTCATTGATCTCCCTCCTCTCTTTTTCATCTTCCTATCATGATATTTCACTACCAAGATGGGTGGTTATCTATCGGCTAATTGGTCACATATGATTCTCAGGACTCAATATAGAACCAAAGTAACTATAAGGGTGGAACCAATCTTCCATAATCATGTAGAACCCTACACTATTAGTCCTATAAATGGGAATTATACCATCGGTGATCCAAAAGAAGAAGATGTTGATCATGAACCGACCACTCTTGTTGAAGAAGTCCCCGATACTATCTTTAGATGAAGTGATTGGAGATCATCAGTATGATCCCTACACTGATGTGTTGGTAGAGGAAGAAGTTGGTTTTCTACTATTGGAAGAGATGGGATTGGGTACATACTACATTCACAAAGAAGGTATGATCATACCACATAGCAATCGGTCACAAAGAAAATACGAAGGATCTGTGGCAATTGTTCTTTGATGGATCGAGGAGTAAGAATGGATCCGGTGTGGTGTCATGCTAATTTCTCCATAAGGAGATAAGTAATTTTCATCTTTCTGGTTGTAATTCAGTTCCACTAACAATGTTGTTAAATATGAGGCCCTTGTGTAAGGAAGTCAACTAGCTTAAAATACAGGAATTAAAGCCCTAAGTGTTTTTGGAGACAGTGAGTTAGTTATTCATCAAGTGATGGAACATAGTGCATCAAAAATGATCTTTTAAGATCATACAAGAATCGAGTATGGGATTTGATTGAAGATTTTGAAGCTTTTTGGATCCACGTGGTTCCTAGAAATCAAAATCAAGATGTTGATAGGCTTGCTATAGTTGGCTCACAATATGACATACCTATTGATATCATGAAAGAAGGGTGGAAATCTATCAAAATGGTGGTTTGACCTATTGTACTTGATAATGTGAGAAGTTGGCAAGTGTTCGATAGTGAAAAACAAATTATTCTTTTCCTACAAGAAGAGGTAGAGTTTGCTGCAAAAATCAAGATAAGATGCAAAAATCATATGGTGATCAAATCATATAATTGAAAAGCAACAAGCTACCAAAATTTTTAGTTACTCTAGAATCCATCTTCAATTCAGATGATCAAGCCAAAATACAAAGCTCTAACATGGTGGTCAAAGAAGAATATTTTGAGGAAGTCGAGGTAGCAAATGAAAAGTTTCTGAAGATCGGAAAAGTATGCACTTCTGAAGAGAAAGAAGATTTCATCAAACTTTTCAAGAGTATCACAACATTTTTGCATGGAGCTATAAAGACCTGCGTGGTTTTGATCTAGGTCTAGCGCAACATACCATCGAATTGAATCCTAAGGCCAAGCCAATTCATCAGAAATAGAGGCCAATTAATCCCAAAATTGAGCCACTAATGAGAAAGGAGCTAACCAAAATCATAGAGTCCTATATAATTTTTCCTATCAAACATTCATCTTGGGTGGCCAATCTGGTCGTGTAAGGAAGAAGAACAGAGAAATTCGGCTATGCATGGATTTGAGAGATATGAACCATGCCTCGTTGAAAGATCATTATCCTCTTCCATCAATGGAGTAGATTCTCCAAATAGTAGTAGGACCTCAAATATTTTCTATTCTCGATGGATATTTGGTTTACAATTAAATTCTGGTCCAAGAATCTGATCAATTCAAAATGACTTTCACTACCAAGTGGGGCACGTATGCTTACAACAAAATGCCATTTGAATTGTCTAATTTCGGGACTACTTTCCAAAGATCCATGAACATGGTGTTTAAGGGAATAATCAATGATATCATTTTGGTTTACCTTGATATAAATATATACTCTAAGCATGCAGAAGACCAAATCATGCATCTAAGGAAGATTTTCTGAAGATGTAGAGAATTTGAGATTTCACTTAACCCCAAGAAATGTATTTTTGCATTGTATGAAGGAAAATTGTTAGGGCATGTTGTTTTAGCAAAAGTACTTTCTATTGATCTAACAAGGATCCGTTTGATTATTTCCTTATCTCTCCCAAGTCACAAGAAGGGTCTCCATGAGTTTTCTAGGAACCATAAACTTTGTGTGGATATTCATCCCTTAATTCACAACATTGGCTAAACCACTGATAGCTATGTTGAAGAAAAATATGCCTTTCTCATGGACAAAGGAAGTAAAAGAGAGTTTTAAGCCATCAAAATGGCCATTTCTCAAGCTCCCACGGTGGTGAACCCCAGGTTTGATAGATATTTTATTCTTTATGCTTTTGCAGGTCAAGAGAGCATTTCAGGTATCCTCACCTAGCAAAATGACGATCTGATGGAGTAACCAATTTCTTTCTTCAGTCAATCCCTCAAAGACTATGAGCTCAAATATTCATTCATTGAAAAACAAGTCTTTATGGTTATTTGAACTTTGAAGAAATTCAAGCACATGTTGTCTAACAACAAAATTCATCTAATGGTGTCTCATCCAGGTGTCAAGGACTTTTTGTTGAATAAATAGATGAACGAAAAGCATGCTTTGAATGGATCATGAAGGTGATGAAGTATCACGTGCATATCAAAGCTACCAAAATTTTCAAAAGTAAAGGTTTGTATCAAAACTTGCTGTAGACATTGAATCAAAAGATGGTGAGAATGTCTAAACACTGATGAGGGTGATGATCAATTTGACTAGTTATCAAAAATGAAGAATTTCCTTTTCTCATGAGTATATCCTGTAAACATGGATAAAAATCAAAGACGAACTTTCCATCTTCAATCTATTCCATATGTTCTAGTAGATAATGTTCTCTTTCAAAAGGATTTGAATGATGTTCTCCTTCGGTGCGTGGGACCGAAATAGGTAAGTAAGATACTAGAAGAGTTTCACAATGGCCTATCTAGAGGACATTATTCTACATGAACAACTGCTTGCTAAGATCATGTGAGTCGATTACTATTGGCCAAATTTTTCAAATATTCCCATCTCTAGGTAAGGAAGTGTAAGGAATGTGCCTTTTCACGGGCAAGTAGAAGTTGACAGCTCTTCCACTGCATCCAATTCAAGTGGATCAACCCTTTATTCAATGGGGGTTGGATTTCATTGGAATGATTAATCCTCCATCCAATGATGGACATAAATGGGTCCTTACTGCAACAGACTATTTTACTCGATGGACAAAGGTAGTAGCATTGAAGGAAAGCAATGAGAAGGTAGTTCTTGATTTCTTAGAAGGTATAATGACAAGGTTCGGTGTTCCATTCACAATCATTTTAGATAATGCGATGGATTTCCTTGGTCTAAAGCTAAGTGATTGGGCATTAAAAATGGGGTCTACCTCAAGACTTCATCCAATTACTATCCTCAAGGAAATGGATTGGTTGAGTCTAGCAACAAGAACCTCACAAGGATTATCAAGCACACAATGGAGACTAACAGGAGGACTTGGCACACACAACTTAAGACTACCTTATGGGCAGATCGGATCACACCTAAAAGGGCCATCGAAATTCTCCTTTCATGTTTGTATATGGAAGAGAAGAAAAACTTTTGCTCTCCTTGGAGTTACCTTCTTTGGAGTTAGCTCATCAGCTTGAGGTTATGGAGAGTGATCCTCTAACAATCAGGTTTGTTGAGCTCATGGAGTTAGAATAATTACGGAACAAGGCTATGAATACTTTAGAGCAACATCAAGCTCAAGTTAAGAAATATTTTGACAAGAAGGCATCCGATAGGCATTTTCAAGAGGGAGATTTAGTTCTCAAATGGGATGAAGATAGAGCCAAACCAAGAAAGCACACCAAGTTTTACACTCTTTAGAGTGGGCCATACATCATCATGAGTTACAAAGAGGTGAATTCATTTCATCTATCCAAGCTCAATGGAGAAGAATTTCCCATTCATGTGAATGGGATACATCTCAAAGCTTGCTTTTGAGATCATTCCACCCCATGTATAGTTTAGTTAGGTGTTTTCCTCTAAGTTCTTATGCACATTGTTGTGTGTTGTTGTTCTTTTTCTTTCCTTGTTGTATTTTTTTTGTGTTGTTCTTGCACATTGTATCATCGTTAGAGGTTTTCAAGGAGAAGAAGGTTCAAAGTTTCAAAACATTTCTTGGGTTCAGTACTTTTCCTACCTATACCAAGGAGACTTCGGGATATATCACAGAAGATCAAATCACTTTCAAGATTCCAACATTGACTCCATGCCCAATGGATGACTTAAGGATACTAGAATCATGCTTAGCAGGAAATCATCCCCAAGAGGTCATAAAAATGTTATCCAATTTTACACACATGACAAAATTGGACAACAGGGTCCTATTACGATCAAATTATGACATTGGTCCCAGGGACTCACGTTTGGTCATCACGGAGATAACACGATTAAAATAATTAATAAATTACATAAGTGAGCTCACCTAGCATTGAATGGGGTCAAATTGAGCTCAACTTAGTGACAACTCGGTGTTATCTCGATTAATAACTCTGGTCATTTATCATTGGAGCTCAACTCGATGGGTCGGTCAAGCCCAACATTGAAAAGAGTTGGTCAAGTCACGTAAATGCGGGGAGAATGTTGAGGCATTGGTAGGTGGTTTTTTGGTGATGGAAATCTAACACATTTTTTCCATGATTCAGGGAGATTAGTGACCAAATTTCCATGTGGAAACGTTGAGACAAAAAACCAATACAAACTTTCCACTTCACGGGGATCGTGAGAAGCATCGCCAAGTGGGAATAATTACTTGGCAAGCCAAGGGAGAGGTTCCACAAATAAAACATGCAACTTGGAGCCCGAGTCAATGGCCGAGTTATCCATCAAGTTATTAGGGAGGCTACAGGTGAGATGGTGAGTTAGTCACCGAGTTATTAGCATGGAAGGTGGAGCTATTCTCGGAAGCAAGCTAATGACTTAGTCAAGATAGGGCTCTATGTGCATGAAATTACATCGTCAAGTCGACAAGATCATGGTGAGTCAAAAATCATGGGAGAGTATGATGAGGTATTATAAGGAGATTCGAGAATATTGAAGTTCCCATATAAGTGGATTGTAAGAATCTCGCAAACCAAATTGACAGATGATTCTGCATCATCCACAGGCACATTAATAGATAGGTGAAATTGTGTTTGTGGATGATTTGGGTCCGAACTAGAAGGCACAAGGAGTTTCGAGCTTATGGAGCTCATTTTAGCTTAGGATTGAGCTTGACAGGGGAGCCGAGTACCAGGTTGGCATAAGGATGGGATCGAAACTCATAAGAGGTATGTTCACATGTCTGCCAAGTCCGCGAAGACAAAATAATTCAAAGTGTGGCTCGATGAGGTAGATGGATGATGTCTCACTCAATGTATGACGGCGAGGTGTTTTTGATGAGCTTGAGGGTCAACTTGACATGGCCAAACTATGGGAGAAATGATGGGTTGCATCAAGGTGGCTCAACGGGTTGAGGTTGAGTCAACTTCGAGCTCAACTTGGTTCATGTGAATGCATCATCAAATGATGATTGACTTTGGCTCATAAAGTGAGCTCGTCAAGAGAGGTCTAAAACAAAGCCTAGTTCAGTTAAGCACTAATGTGAGAGCTTAAATTTGGTATGTGATAAGCCACATAAGGGAGCTTGGTCAACATTCACAAAGGACCCCTACAAGTGGCAAGCTCGAGTATATGTTAGGTGACGATGGTTCTCCTGGAAGTGAATTTCATCAAATCGAACCAAGTGAAAGGAGATCGGCGTGAGCTAAGCCACACGGAAAATTCATTGGAGACAAGCCAAGGCATTATCCAAACTCTTGAGTAACTCATTGGGGTTGAGTAGATTGAATGAGCTAGTAAAAAAGAAGTCGGTCGGGTCGAAAGAAAGGGGCGAGCTCGATGCATAATATGGCTTGGTCATACAATCATACTCATGACGAGTAAGGCAGAATCAATGGATGAAGTTGGTAAGTGGCCTAACACTATAGACAAGGTGAGGTCTCTTAGGCTCACCCGAATGTGGAAGAACTCACCGAAAGGAGCTCAACTCTCCGAGTTAAGCCATACATTGAGATAAGCTCACGATCTTGGTGAAGGGAAGAGATTGTCAGGAATTTCTCACCGAAGGAGCTCATAATTCGAACCCAATCTCATGGAAGTCAACTCAGCATGAGCCACATGCACATTGAGTTTGAGTCAGAAAATATTGACTACAAGCTTTGGGGAACCGAGCCATGTGGGCCAAGTTACATCGGGTGAGTTCATGGATCAATGCACAAAGAAGGTAGCTCGTGGAGTGGCAAGCTGATAAGGAACATGAAGATCTCAAACCATTTGAGCCAATTCAAACAAATCTCATGGAAACATATCTCGGTGGTGAGCTCATGTAAAGGAGTCATGTTGCAAGACTGCCGATGGAGGAAAGACCTCGACTTACTAACCACCAAGTTAAGGCTGAGTTAGAAGTTACATGATGAAAGGTCAAAGATTGTGGCAATATGATAAGGTCAGGCCCGCCAAGGTGGTTCCTAAGCTACTAGGTAAGTAAGATGTGAAGGAAATAATGTGAGAAAATGGTTGGGAATTATACGAGTCGAAATAACTTGATAATGAGCTCGTTTTGAGAGCTCAACTCTCTGAGCTGATGCAAAGACCAAATAGCTCGTTGATGGCGGCTCGGTTCGATAGGAGGAACTCGTGATGGTCGTAGTGAGTCAAGACTAAGTCGAACAAGAGGAGCTTGATGAATAATGGGATCTCGGTTATGGTGAAAGCCGGAGGTGTTAGGAATATTCCTTGGATTAGTGCTCACATTATTGTTTGTAATAGTTAAATGTAATATTCATATATTACATTAGTAAGTTAGTGTGTTAGTAAGATATTAATATTGTTATATTAATATCATATTTGTGTGAGAAAAATAAAATATTGTAATATTATTAATATGAGTCATAAAATAACTCATTATTAATAATATAGGATATTGTATTAGTTGTGAGTTTGTTGAATAAAAAACTCACGTAGATTATTGTGTGTGGAGATATTGGTGGGATATATGAGAGAATAGTGGTGAGTGATCATAGGAGAGATTAGTGGGATGATATTGGTAAGCCTCATCTCCTTGTTTATAGGAAATGGAAAGGCTATATATTGTAAGCTCTCTCACCATGTAATTAGCTCCAAAATTATTCAATCAATAATATAGTGTGTTTATTATATTTGTGCTCTTATTTTGTGTTTATGTTATTATCTTCATTCTACAAGATTGTTTCTTATTGATTTGTACAATTATATAATGTAATTGTTATTTATTTATATCAGATACGCTATTAATTTTACATCATCTGGTATCAGAAAAGGTTAGGACAAGTTATGAGAGTCATTGTAACACAAAACCGCATCCTTTAGAATGCAGATCTGAGAGTTTTGAAGCTTCCGTTGCCATTTTCTGAATTTTGATCTTTAAAAAAATGATGGTAATTTGTGTTTTTCTCAAAAACTCAGATTCATAATTTTTGAAATTTTTTGGGTTTGTTTATTTGTATTATGGGAAAATTCAAAAAATTACAAAAATCCATTTCATATTTTAAGAGAAATCATGGAAATAATTCTGACATTTCTGATTATTCTATAAAAAAATAGTGACTGTTTTCCAATAATAAAAATATGATATGCTTTATTATTTTGGTTAAATATAAAGTTGATTATTTTTATAAGGATGTATTATCGATTGAAACCGACACCTAATAAAATTGTAAAATGAGCCTCAAAGACAAATTTGACTGAGTTAGCATCATCACGATGGAGGAAGGAGGCAATGGAGGAAGGAGGTTAATCAATGACCTCTCACCAAAGCGAAGGGGCCACATAATGAATTTGTGGCATTTATTTTTATTGTGTTTAATTTTCATTGTGTATTGTAATAAGAACATATGATTTATTCCTGTTTGATCTTGTAATAAGTGAGCTCTGCATGACCAATATTTCTTGTATTTTCCCTTGAATGTAAGGATAGGGAGGGGAAATGTGTACGCTACTATGAAAGTGGTTGGTGGTCCACTAGAAAACCAATTTGAGAGTTTGTGAATCTCTTAGAAAATCACATACAGAGTGGTTAATGGTTCCACTAGAAAACTTGTTGGAGTTGATGGTACTCTTTGAAAACCATCGGATTGTAGAACATGAGCAGGTACTAGATAGAACTCACCCATGTTCACACTAAGGGGGGAATGTTAGGAATATTCCTTGGATTAGTGCTCACATTATTGTTTGTAATAGTTAAATGTAATATTCATATATTACATTAGTAAGTTAGTGTGTTAGTAAGATATTAATATTTGTGTGACAAAAATAAAAGATTGTAATATTATCAATATAAATCATAAAACAGCTCATTATTAATAATATAGGATATTGTATTAGTTGTGAGTTTGTTGAATAAACAACTCATGTAGATTATTGTGTGTGGAGATATTGGTGGGATATATGAGATAATAGTGGTGAGTGATCATAGGAGAGATTCTCTAGGAGAGATTAGTGGGATGATATTAGTAAGCCTCATCTCCTTGTTTATAGGAAATGGAAAGGCTATATATTGTAAGCTCTCTCACCATGTAATTAGCTCCAAAATTATTCAATCAATAATATAGTGTGTTTATTATATTTGTGCTCTTATTTTGTGTTTATGTTATTATCTTCATTCTACAACATTGTCTCTTATTGATTTGTATAATTATATAATGTAATTGTTACTTATTTATATTAGATAAGCTATCAATTTCACATCAAGAGGAGCTCGTGACCAACTCGGTGAGTTGGCTTGGTGAGCCAACCACCGAGTTGGTCTTTTTTTACCATTTCTCATGAACCCCCTTCAATGCAAACCAATCCTAAGGGAGTCCCACCTGAAGTTATCATTAAATTATTATTATTTTAAAGAGTACTAATTAAATTAATATTTTTATTTAAATATATTAATAATGATATTTGTTATTATTATTAAAATATTTTATTTAAACATTCCTTTAATTAATTGAGAAGATTAAGTCAATGGGCCATTAATGACACATGAGGGAAGCTTCTCAAGTGGTTCAACCAACTTTGTAGTAAATGTTGACCATCATGTACCTGCAATTTAGGAAGGAATTTATGATTTCTCCTCTCTCCTCTCTCACAACTTCTATAAATGTAAGTTTGATGTTCATTCCAATGGGGATAGAAGAGAGATTACTACATATTGGTCAGACATTTGACATATCTTTCAAAGAGTCCTCCTTCTTCTACAAGTTGTTCTTGTATGTTGAGGGAACTTTCAAGCCTTCTTTAAATATTGTAATGGAAACCTTTACCTCTTCCAAATGTAATGAAGCATTGTGTATTTTTGAAGTAATAAAGTGTATGTTTTGTGACTAATCTTAGTCCTTCTATCATTTTATATTTCTTTGTGCCTTTCTCATACATACAAGTGTATTGTGCAAGTTCAGAGTTTACATTACGGTTCTTGAAGTTTTGTGCTTATCAAGTGGTGGAGTTCTTGCATGCACTTGAGTTGTGGTGTTTGTTCACCCTTCTCAGTTTCATTCTTATTCACCAAGATCATAAGATTGTTTGTGGAAACCAAGGTTAGCAAAGGATACACTTGCTTCTTAGGTTATGGTAGTTACTTACCCTTTCCAGGTTGTAATAGGTGAGTTGTCTTGTGGTGCATAGCATCCTCTTCAAACCAGCCCTTTCTTAGTTTATCCACACCCTTTATTTGGTGCATCACCATCCCTAGTATAGTTTTATTCTTTGTAAATCTCTTTCCCTAAAACCCATGAAAATATTAGCATAGGTCTAGATAACCATTTTATTGCACTAGGAGTAGTATAACACTTAGTTTAGGAAGAGGAAGTCGGCTTTCTCCGGAGGTTCACCTCGAGCCCAAGTCCCACAGCTTGAGAGGTGATCCCATGTTACCTAATCACACCAAACATCATGTTCACATTCTGGCCATTCGGAGGGTGCAGTGATTTGGTGATAATAAACATATCAAGGATAAGAAGCTTAAAATTGATTGATGGTTCTTCTATATGATTCAAAGTTCTTACACCACCATGGAAAAACTAATGTGCATTGGTTGGGACCGTATATTGTGACTTACATACTTGATTCAGGTGTTTTTCAATTAGAGGTGCATGATGGGACATGGTTTCCAGGTTACTTCAACGGGATTAGGTTGAATCCCTACTATAAATAAATATTATTGGTGTTTTGAATAAGGTATTATTGCTATTTAGATTAGATTTCCTTTAATATGTTTCCTTTATATGTGTTTCCTTTCATCGTTGCTATATTTTTTCAATTTAGTTCATGTTTAGTGTAATAAGTGCACTTGCACGCGAGAAGTGGATTACTATCTATTGAATTCATGCGCGATGGATCGCACATACTTTTAGTGTGGTGTCAAGTTTATACAAGAAAAGTGGACCAAGTTTCAATGTTCTCAAAGAGGGGTATGCATACGAGAGATGTTGTGTAGGTGCTTGAAGTTAAGGTGCAGATAGAGAAATATTGCTCATGAATGAAGACCATATATGGATGAATGGATGCACATGAAATGCGAGGTAGGTTATAGAGTGGAAAATACTTAGTGAAAGACACATTGGATAGGTACTTTAGTACATGAAGGCACGTTAAAGGAGGTATGTGCTCGAGGAGTAGTAGGCGCACCAGAATGTTATGACTGTGGCATGGAAAAATTAGCACAGAAAACGGATGAAAATTCAATTTAATGTTGAGTACGGTGGTAGGTGGAGAGAAATAAATGTGGAAAAAAATTAAAATCCTATAAAAAGTGGTGTTGGGAAATCGTTTTTACCTTTTCAATTGGGAGAATTTGAGCGAGTTAAGAGTGAGATAAAAATCAAGTTATAAAGTGCGAAGAGATGTTTTATGAAATCGAAACGGACATATTTTATCATGAGATTGGTTGATGCTCCAGTGGAGAAGGTGTTTGAGTGAAACAAAGACATGTGTGAAGAAGAATCGGTAGTTAGGGTTCAAGTTTGAGCTAGGGCATGTGGTTTTGAGTTGTAGAGCTTGAATTCACCGCAAGAAAACACCTTTATTTTTTCTATGGCACCTAAGCGAGCACTGAAGCAGCCACAAGGGGAAGGAAGTAGAAGGAAGTTGAGGTCGAAGTAGAAGATGCCCCTAAAATCCATTTTTCTAAGATGTAATACCTAGAAGGGGTTTTTATGGGTCGCGATTGGGATTCTCACATTCTTTGTGCAAAGTAAGTGATTACAACCATAGAAATAAATATAAC
>CM031239.1:699844798-699936767 GCA_018340775.1 Taxus wallichiana var. yunnanensis
GCACACTTTAGAAAGTGTAAAATAGATCATTAAGAACCAACACACAAGGTTTTCTGTTTATCCATCTCCATATCTCCTTGAAGCCATTTATTCTCTCTGGTGAAGATCATTTGCCTTTAGCTTAAGTACTTACGACAGGATCTCAGATAACCAAAGAAGGAACTTTGGTGTCCTTGATTAAATTTAACTGGTGTTACGTCACAGGGAATGTGTTCGGGGCAGATGCTATTTATGTTAATCAGTTCTTTAAATTACATCCATTTTGTTCTATAATGATCTTGCTTTCATTCACCGTGACTTCTATATACATAAAAGAATTACTGACACTATACTCGCATGCTGCCTTCCGCCTCCATTCCACTTATTTCCTCAAATTCTTTTGGTAAATCGATGAACTCTGTGGTAGAAATAATTTGAATATCCAAGTTCAACCAAATCATGTTTTGTATATTTGTAAATAAGTCTGCTTTTGAATAAGGAACCTCTCACAAGAAATAGAAGGACTCGCTCGACAAGCACACCACCTGCTCAAGAAAGAAGTCCTCGCGGGTGGTATTCTTTAGAGCCGGCCTAGCCCTAATCTTCAAGCTTTGATTCTTGCTAGTGTTACGGCCCTCTCCAAGCCGTTTTTCAAAGAATGGCGGCACCATTACCATGGAGTCATCGTGTCGGGCCCCCGGCCCTTGCTCAAACCTCTGCATGAGTTACCCGAGGTAACCGGAAGAACTTCCCCAAATTCAAAGGCAATGGCAAAGTGCATCTGGCGAACACATCGCAGCCTTCATTGTTGCATGTGGAGTTACGGGAGTCGAACATGAAGACGCGTCTCCGTGAAAGCTTCGTTGAGACGTTACTGAAGACAATGTTGCTGATTGGTTCTACCACCTTCCTTGCGCTAACGCTATCACCGATCGGACCACAATGAGAACTCGGTTCGAAAACCGTTTGCCGTGGCGAAAGATGTGCATGCTTTGCTTGCCCAAATTTCTCGAATAAAGAAAGATTCGAAAGAACCTATGAGAGAGTTTTGGCCCGATTCAATAGACTCGATCAACAAAATTCCTGCGCAAATACTCGGCTGTTGATCAAATTCAAAAGTGTTTCTTCCTGAATGCTCAATCACCCAAAGTTAGTTATGCACTAAGAAGGGCTAATCTCGCAACATTAGTCGAGGATCAAACTCTTGCTGTTAGTATCGAGGATGACTTAATCATGTCAGGGAAGTTGAGAAGAGACCCTCCCAAATCCAAGTCTGCTGCTTCTTCCTCCTCCACTCCTGGACCTAACACTGATCCATTAGTTCAGAAACTTGCAAATGATCTTATTGCTATAAAGAAACAACTGGCTCAGCACGCTCCTTATGCAGACGTTCCGAGGAGAAATTTCCAGCCCAGGAATCGTTTGCCTGCTTCTCAAACAAGATTAGCACTTGAAGGACCTCCTGTTAGAGTCCCTGTCAATGCGACCTGTGAGGTGGAAGAACTAGATGATGATGAAGATAACGAAGCTTGCGAAGAGTTTGCGAGAGAATTTGATGATGAGGCAGAGGAACTTGAGGGATCTCGAGTGAATTTCTTTACCACTGAGGGCATTGATGATTATGATGAAGTGGTAGTAGACATGAACAGTGAATCTTTTGCTGTCATGACTCGAGAACAGACAAAGCAGAGGGAGAAGGTGACCCAGCCACCTAAGAAATCCAAGGAGCAGTCGGCAACTATCCCTGTAATTGCAAGAAGAGGATCTCCTATCCCTACTTCGTCTACACCAAAGGTGAGTCCTATCAATCCAGTTACCAAAGTTGCTTCTTCTTTTTCTCCTAAAGTTGATAAGCCTAGAATTCCAAATGATGATGGCCCGTCCACTTCTGGATCCTTTGATATTGTTGATCACCTGAAAAAGACCAAGGTACAAATCTCAGAAGCTGAATACTATCAAACCCATCCCAAAGCTTTTGCCAAGATGATTCAATTTGTTAATTCCCATTCCAAGACCACCTCTAAAGGTCTTTTGCCTACTCCTTCTTCTGCACCACAGCCTAGCCTGGTAGCTGCTGTCACCTCTCCTGGTGACAAAATTAAACCTTTTTATGTAACACTTCTTATAGCTGGCCATAGGCTCAGTAATTGTGTCATTGACTCAGGAGCCTCAGATAATGTAATGCCTGCTAAAGTAGCTCATGCTTTAGGCCTGACCCTCACTCGCACTTATGGATCCTGTTACTCCATGGAAAGAGAAAGAAGTGCCCTCAGTCGGGAGGATTAAAGATGCACAAGTGGCTTTTGCTGCCTTGCCTAAAAAGAAAGTGTTGGCTACTATCTTAGTAGCAGATATCCCTCCTTCATACGGGATGTTGCTAAGTAGGAACTTCTGCAAAGATGTGGGTGGGGAAATCCAGATGGACTGGTCGCATGTACTTGTGCTCACAATGGACAAATGAAGAAGTTGTTGCCCGAGAAGCGATCAGTATATTGTGCGAAAACAGATGATCCTAGAGCACAAATACTCTATGAGGATATGGGTCATGGAAATTACATGATTATGTCCCCTGATGAAATCCAACTTCCCAGAATGTCACCTAAAGATCCTAATGGTATTTGGATTTTAGAATTTGATGGAAGTTGTTCCTCGGGCCGGTTGCGAGCTGGTGTTCTTTGGTGTCACCTAAGGTGTCCTTCATCCTTTTTCATTTAAGTTGCGTTCGAAAACACTAATAACACGAAGAGTAGAGGCTCTCATTATTGACCGCAAGTGGCCAAAGAATAAGGTATGAAGAATCTTCCGGCTCGTGGTGATGCAAAATTAATTGTAAAGCAAGTCGGGAGCCTTTATCAAGTAAAAATGGAAGGTCAAGCATTACCGGAATCAAGTCCGGGATTCTATTGAATTCCTGGATGCTTTCTCCATTGAGCAAAGGTGCACAGGGAGATGAACAGCAGGGTGACTCACTAGCCTGTCTCAGATCTCTACTAATTCCTCATCCCGATTTCTCTCAGATAAGTTCACTATCAAATGGTCCATCGGCCTAGTGTACCCGATAATACCAATAATCGGCGGTTTTCAATGATGATCAACATTTGCTTTCCTTCCCGGAACTCAAGGGCAATTTCAACAACCGTATTTTGAGGAAGTGACAACCTACCTCGTGAGAGTGTGCCCTTTGACAAAGCAGTCGCCCAAGGGGAAGAAACAGGTCAAGACGGATGCATCAATCTCAAAGGAAACAAGATTCCTAAAGGGTTGGTAAGTTTGGAGGAACTATTTGATAAGCATGATAGGTATGTGAAATCTAGAGCTTCTTCCGGGCCTCAAAGAATCACCGAGTACGATAAGATTGACATTGGGAGTTCTTCTGACCCCAAGCTCGTGAACATTGGAAAATGTTGCACACAGAGATGAGAGGAGAAGAGTAATTGATCTTTTGAAGAGGTATAAGGATGTTCTCGCTTACTCTTATGAAGATTTGAAAGCTTTCAAACCAAAAGATATGCAGCACTTTATTCCTCCTCAAGCCCGAATCAAGCCTTTCAAGCTAAACAGACAATACAACCCCAAAGTAGTCGACACCATCTTTCGGGAGATACAAAAGTTGTTGAAGGCTAAAATTATTTTTCCCATTCACCATTCAACATGGATTGCAAATATTGTGCTCAAGTAGGAAGAAAAATGGTGAGATCCGCATCTCGTGTTGATTTCGAAACTCCGAATCAGCTTCTCGAAGGATAATTACCCTTTGCCTATGATGGATCAAGTATTGTAAAGCGTGAACAGGATCTAAAATGTTATCTATGCTTGATGGGTTTTCTCGGATTTAATCGGTAGAGGTGATACTCAGTAGATCAACATAAAATGGCTTTCACTACTCCTTGGGGTACCTTTTTCGCCTGAGAATGCCTTTTGGGCTTATTAATGCTAGTGCAACTTTCCAGAGAGCTATGGATCCGGCCTTTGGGAGTTTGAAAGGGAAATGTATTGTCATATATCTTGATGACCTGACAGTGTTTTCAAAGACAAGAGCGGATCATTTTGATCACCTAGAAGCAGTTCTGTTGAGATGCAGAGAGCATGGAATCTCTCTAAACCCTAAAAAATCTATCTTTTGTGTCACTGAGGGAAAACTACTAGGGCACATTGTCTCCAAGGATGGTATTAAGATTGACCCTGAACGAGTACAAGCTATCCAGCAAATTCCTCTCCCAACCAGCAAGAAGGGCGTGCACTCCTTCTTTGGTAAGATAAATTTCTTGAGAAGATTCATCCCTGATTTTGCAGAGTTAACTTTGAATATTTCTCAGATGATGAAAGGGAAGCAAACATTCGGTTGGTCCTCTGAGGGAAATGAATCCTTTGAAGGTATTAAGAGAGCTATCGCTAAAACTCTGTTTTAGCCTGTCCTGATTTCAGCAAAGATTTCATCATCTATTGCTATGCTACAGATAATACCTTGGCTGCTGTGTTAACTCAAGAAGACTCTGATGAGCATGAGATACCAATTGCGTTCATGAGCTATATTCTGAAGGATCATGAGTTAAAATACACCATGATGGAGAAGCATGCTTTTGCAGTGGTCAAAGCTGTCAAGCAGTTTCGCTTTTACATCCTCAACTCTCACTCCATGGTGTTGGTTCCAGATACCACTGTTAAGTCAATTCTCACACAACAAGAATTTGGATCCAAGAGAGGGAATTGGGTTGCTAAGGTCCAAGAGTATGACATTGACATTAAGCCGACCAAGCTGGTTCATGGAAAAGGTCTTTGTGAGCTCATTGCTGAAGGAGCTAAACATGAGTTGCTGGAAAAGAAAGTTGACCTTCCTACTGTTCTTTCCTTAGTTCGGATTGACGAATGGGATGCGACATCGCCCATTTTATCACCTATGAGAATGCCCCTCTCATTTAACTACCAAAGAAAAGAGGACTGTTAAATTGAGATCGATGCAATGATATGTATTATGGGAAAATGCTTTGTTCAAGCGTGGCTTAGATGGGAGATTTTTGAAGTGTGTGGACAAGGAACAACGAGAGAAAATTGCTCTCGGCTTTTCATGATCAAGCATGTGGAGGGCACTATTCATCAACGGTCACAAAGACATAAGATACTCCGTGGAGGGTACTACCGCCTTCTTTGTTCGAGAGATGCATCCAAGTGGGTGGAGAAATGTGAGGCTTGTCGACCTTTGTGGGAAGACCTAAATTGGCTTCTTTGCCTCTCGAAGCCGATTGTGATTGAGGAACCATTTCAACAGTGGGGTTTGGACTTCATTGGTACACTTAATCCTGCTTCTAGTGCTGGTCACACTCATGTGCTAACAGCCACTGACTACTTCACCAAATGGGTGGAAGCTATTCCAGTTAAGAGCACTACTTCTGAAGTGGTATGCAGCTTCATCAAAGAGAACATCTTGGTAAGGTATGGTGTACCTAATAAGATCATAACAGATAATGCCTCGAACTTCTCTTTAGCTGAGATAATGGACTTTTGCTATGGGTATGGCATTTCTTTGTCTCACTCTTCAGATTACTACCCTCAGGGCAATGGACAAGCAGAATCTACTAACAAAAATTTGGTGACTATTATCGTAAAGTTAGTAAATGAGTCTTAACGAAACTGCACAAGAAGCTCTATGCCACTCTTTGGGCGAGAAAGTGTTACACCAAAGAGAGCTATTGGGATGTATCCTTTTCAAGTGGTATATGGAGTAGAAGCTCAATTTCCATGGATGTGCTAACCGCCGCCTTGTACCTAATGAAGGCCATTGAAGATAGTGTTTTCGAGATGCCCTAGACAAGAGAATTATGTACCCGCACAAGCTGAATGAAGACAGATTGGAGGTTGCTTTGATAGGATATCATTTCACCACCAGAAGGTAAAGGTCCTGTTTGACAAGAAAGCTAGGTTCGTAGATTTCCAAGTTGGAGACATCAGATTCTTATGGGATAAAAGGCATGAACCTCGTGGCGGCCATGGAAAGTTCGATTCCTCAGGGCTCGGACCTTTCAAGATCGTGCACTTTCTTTGGTGAGAACTCCTTTTATCTTGATTACATGGATGGTTCTTCTCTCCCACTTCCTTATAGTGGGCGGTATCTCAAGTTGTTCAAGTCCTAGGTGATTAGGGAGCCCCTTGTATATTCATGCAGTGCTTTTTACGCATTTTGGCGTGTTTCCCTTCCTCCTTTTGTTTTGGTGTGTTACCCTCTCGTATTGGTCCATTCTTGACTCACGTTGCCCAATGGATAAGGCACTGGTCTACTTCCACCGAGTTTGTCTAAGTTCTTGCCTTGCCTCATTCCTTGAATTATGCCAAGTCATCCCCGAAGGAGCCAAAATTGTTGTCCACTCAAAATTCCCCTCGCTCCGATAAAAGTAAAAATTTCAAAATTTTGAGTTTAAGTGTTTTTCTCTTAAGTGCATAAGTCGTGAAATTGAGAAAATCTATGTTTTGGGTCATTTTGTTCCTTTTTCGGACCTATCTGGACATTTTTGTCCCGCGTGTCCCAAGTTCAAGTGCGTTTTGTTCCCGATCGCTGAAATCCTGAAGTTGTTCCATTTTCGGGCCCGTCGAAGTTTTCGTCCCAACCGTCCCCAAAGTCAAAAAGTGCAAGTTGGAACCTTTTTCGATCGAAACTCCCGAACCGCGTACTTCGCTCTTGTATGTCCCAAATAGCCCAAGTAAAAAAGTGCAAGTCGTTCCATTTTCGGCCAAACCGGCCGAACCAGCGTCTCCTAACTTTTTGTCCCAAATGTCCCAAGTTCAAATGGGCCTTGTTCCATTTTCGGCTGGTCCGCCCGAACCACGTACTTAGCGCTTTCCTGTCCCATCTCGTCCCAAGTTAAAAGGTGTGCTCTGCTCCATTTTCGGTGAACACTTTGAGTCGCGCCTTCGCACATTTTTGTTCCAACTGTCCCCAAGTCAAAAAGTGCGCTCTGTTCCTTTTTTCTACGAAACGCCTTGAGTCACGCACTTCGCACATTTTGTTCCAAGTGTCCCGCCAAAAGTGCGAGTTGTTCCATTTTCGGCCGATTCACCCGAACCGCGTCTTTCACACATTTTTCATCCCGAGTGTCCCAACATGCATTTGTGCGTCTTCTCCTATTTCGCCCGAACCGGCCGAGCCGCGTGTTTCGCGCATTCGCGTCTCACATGTCCCTAGCGAACCAAAAGCCATTCATACTTGGTTTTTTCCGCTCTACCCGAATATGCTGTTTGTTTTTCAAACTGGTATGAAGATCAAGTTTCAGGAACAGGAACAAATTTCACCGCTCGAGTCTACCATTGAAGAAGCCAATAATGATTATCATACTCACGTCGAGTTTGATAAAGAGTTAGAGGAACGTCTTGGATTTTGGACGCAGCCTTCGGCCAGCACGTCAGACCTCGTGGCAGGGACATAGCTGAGGCGTTAGAGAGATTCTGACAGCGGTTTCTGAAGTCAGTGGGTCCCTCTCAGCGACTGGCCACCTGTCTTCTTCTCCTTGTTCTTTTCTCCTCTTCCCTTTCTTTTCCATTTTCTTTGTAATAGGTTGAGGTATTGCGGTTGGCAGTCCTTAACGGTTCTTGATTAAAGAAACGGTTACGAAGGGTAACTGATTTGTAATCTATATAACGGCATTTCTACGCCACAGGTAGGAGGAAGAACTTGGCGTATTTTCTGAAAGTGTAAATAGATCATAAAGAAATCAATACAGAAGGGCTTTCTTTTCTTTGTCTATCTGATCTCCGTTATCTCTGAGTTTTCATTTATTTTCTCTGTGAAGATCATTTGTCTCCAGTTTGTTAGTCTTGCCGATTGGTGATCTTGTATAACCAAGAAGGAACTTTGTGTCCTTGATTAATGAATCTGTGTTACGTCAAGAAACTTTGTGTTCTGGCAGATGTTATTTACAGAACTTTGTGTCTTTAAATTACATCTTATTTGTTCTATACGAATGATCTTGTTTTCAATTCACTGTGACTTCGCATACATAAAGAATTACTCTGATATCTATAATTCTGCATGTTTCCTTTTCTCTGCTCATGTCCCGCACTCTTATTTCCTCGATCCTTTTGTAATTGATGAACTTCATAGAAAACACTTTCGTAATATCCAAGTTCAACCATAAAATCATGTTTTGTATATTTGTAAATAAGTTCATTTCTCGAATAAGGGAACCTCTCCCATTAAAGAGGAGGGACTTCTTTTCCCTGACATTGCTCTTCTTAAAAGTCCTATTTGATGACCAACAACCATCCAATTCAAAAGGCCAAGACCAAGATCTTGATGAAACCACATTACTAAATTGGCAAGCAGAAGAATTTTATGGTGTGAATATTGACTCCTCCACCATAGTGTCTAACACACATTCCAAGAAAAGGAAACAGACTCACGCCTTTCCAATACTCGATCAAGCATCCACTTTTTAGGCCCCAACACAGATACCAGATGATAAAGGCATGAGAAAGAAATCATCAGAAGTATCCATGGATCAAACTACAAAGAAAGATGGGATGTTGAGTATCACAATACCCAATAAGAATTATCCAAAGGAAGACCCCAATGCCCCAAAAGGCATTAGCAAAGTGGGAGCAATTCCATTCAACATCGTGGAACAAATGAAGAAGACCAATTTGAGCATCACAATGTGGGATGCACTTTCGATTCCTTCTCAAAGGAACTTGCTACGAGAGGCTTTGAATAGCTTTGGCACTACTAACAAACCGTCAGGTCAAGAAGTAGCAGTGGAAACTAGCTTATGCCTGCTTTCACCTTTTTCTTAAATTATTTCTTTGAATTGTTGATGAAACAAATAGGGTAACGGCCGTAGGAGGAATACCTGATTCAAATGTCATTTGATGGGTTGTTGAGTGCATATGACTTCCACATCCGTAGCTGACCGTGAGAGCTTCCTTATGGCTAGGAGGAACTACCTATAATGAAAGCAAGACCACCGAAATAATTAAAGAATATGGGTAGTGAACTTCCTAGTGTAACCTTGATCCGAGAAGCATGATACTTCCTAGATGGTTGTTAGTCCACGATTTTAAACAAATTAATGCTGAAAAAAAGTTAAATCCTATTGTTATTTTGAAATGATTTAGGTATCTCACTTAAAAACACAATAAGAAAATAGATCTAATCTAATAGGCTAAGCTAGAATAGAATCCATGGGTCAAATGGTTGGTTCTGGGTTCTGTATGTCTGATAAAGGTCTCGGGTAGGTCACTAGTGAGTGAGGGTGATGTAAAATTAGGTGGATAGGTCTTTGTTTAAGGCTGTGTGGGGAAAAAACGAGAGACCATTTCGGTCGGGGGTGATCGATCATGGTTAGGTATAACGGGTGCGCTGATTCTTATGAAATCTGGAAACATCATAGAATAGGGTTTTGGTCTCCTTTGTGATTACACAAAGGATTTGGTTAGTCGGGACAAGGTATTGGGTGACTGGAATAGGTTTTTATGAGGTTTTGATGGGTCTATGGAGGTACAAAATGTTGGATATGGTCAATAGGGAGCAAGATAAATAATGGATGATAAAATAATGATAAAATGAAATAACCAGGAAAGTATGATGTTGTACTTGGATTTTGTTCCTGAAATTCTATGTGTGAAGGATGGAGGTGTTGATGATGGGTTTGAAGGTGGAAAGTGATCACCAATCAAGAAAATATTCTGCATAGGATGCATGCACACTCCTCTTTTGCTTGGATAGATTAGAATGAGGTCTTCGGGAAGGTTTGTGTAGGAGAAGATCCTCAATCTCCTTCCTTGATGTCAATTCTTGTTGGAATTGACTCTCTCAAGATGCGTTATCTCTTTGAGATTTCATTCTTTCTCATCTAATTTTTTCACCAATGTTTTCCAACCTTGAGAATAAGGTTTTTAGGGGATAAAAGGGGTAACTAATGGCGGTTCAGCTTAACCTACGACGGTTAGGGGAAATCGACGCGTCGATCAAGGTGGGATTTTCTAGGTTTACTAAACTTAGGAGATCCTCTTGATTTCCTCAAATCTTGTGTTGTTATCCAGTGGATTAGACTAGGAGATTCTTGTGAGCATGTGGGAATGTGGTTAGAGGGAGTGTAGGCATTGATTTTTAGGGTTTGGGTAAGTCTTAGTTAGTTATGGTAACTTGCTAAGAATAGGTCTTAGGTTGAGTTAGCTTGGTGAGGTGTCTAAGTGAACTATTTGTGTTGATATTTGTGTTGATATTATTTAAATAAGATATTTAAATAATAAATATGGTGAGGATAACACATTGATTTAATTAAATTAATATTAGTAGGGTAAAGGGGGTCATGGCTAGGTAGATGTAATAAAGGGGGGCTTATATGTCGAGGGATGAAGGGGGAGTGTGACCTAATTTTAGTGTCTACATTTTTCCCCTTTTTGTTGCATAGCTTGTATTGGTAAGCGATGCTAACAAAAATAAGATGTGGTTGGCCCATGTGAGGGTGAAGGTGATCCCCCTCAAACCAAGAATTGACGAGGTAGTAGGCTAAAGCGGTGAGTGGTTTGATAAAAGGTAAATGTGAGGAAAAGGTAAGTGGGTGTAGGGGAAGAGGGTGAAAGGTATACTCGGGTGATCTAGGTAATGGGTCAGGGTCAAAGGTAGCAATAATCAAACACACGCACATGTATAAACCAAGCACACTCTTTGGGTTGAAGAACAAGAAAACTCTACATCATCTAAGGTTGATAGGTTTATCCAAACAAGGTTGAAGTTAATATGGTATCCAAGGTATAGGATAAGGTTAGGAAACACAACCTAGGTTAGGTGCATGAACATGTAGGTATGTTCTGGTACACTAAAGGTAGGGTCAAGATAAACAATATGGCAATAGGGAGGTAAGGTCATTGGGTCAATCAACACAGTGTATGAAGTGTCGCAACCTATAGCGAGCCTATTGGTTCAAAGGTCACAAACAATGTTCTAGGTCTAGGTAGATAGGTCATAAAGCATGGGTAAGGTTGAGGTAGGGGTGAAATAAGGAGGCTTCAACAAAGAGATGCGGTGAGGTTGAAGAAGGTGGAGGGCAAGTGAATGTAAATTGGTCTAGGTAGGTGTAGGGAAGGAAAAAGAAAGGGTAGGTAAGGAAAAGTAGGTGAATGTGAGGGCAATGAGTATGCATGATAACCGACATCGATTAGTATGAATCGATGATGGTGTAGGGAACTAACGGTGGTTATCTAGGGCATCGCACCGGCCTCGATCAAGGGTTGATTGATGTTGGTCGAGTCATGTAGGGTATAAAAGTGGAAAACCCGTGTTTTAAAATTAATTTGTGCATTTTGAAGGAGAATAAGAGGACAAAAAGAGAGCAAAGAGGAAGAATTCAAAAGAGTATAGCAAAGATATTGGTCGGTGAGCCACATAGGTGACATTGAGTGGGTAAGAGGTTGGGCCACGAGATCGGATTGAGCAAGGTGATTGGTGGAGAGAATTGGAGGTCATTTGAGGATGGCGGAGGCTAGAGAGGGATCGGGAGGAGCCGCCCAAAGGCCGGAGGTGCCACCATGATGAGGTGGTAGTGGGATCAGCTTAGAGTTAAACCTTTGTTATTAATTTGTGAGTTAATTTGGTAAAAATATGAAAAATGTGAAAAATGGGGATTTTGGGGGGGAAATAATTTCAAAATGGGAAAATAGAGGGAAATGGGAATGAGGAAGGGTAGGGGGTAGAGAAAAAGGGTAATGTAGGAACAATGAGGGGTGTGAGGAGGGATTTGGGTGGGTAGAATGATTAGGAAGGGAAAAAAAGGGTTAGGAAGTCGGGGTGGGCGGTAGGACAAAGGTGGCCGAAGTTGGTCGACTTGTGGCCGATGTTGGTGGGTAGTGACCGATAAAGATGGCACAAGAACAGGATGGCGGTGCCTATCAAAGGGAGACCGTGGTCACCCAAGGATAATCGGGATCGGTTAATCCTAAGTGTAAATTGGGATAAAAAAGGAAGAGATTAAGGGTAGGGTGGGAAAGAAGTTAGGTGAGAGGGGAAGGGTTTAGGGTGAGAAAGTAGGGTAGGTGGGTAAGGGTTGAGGGTGGTTTTGGGTGAGGGTAGGGTAGATAGTTTCAGGTGGATGGGTGTGGGTAGGTGTGGGTGAGGGTTAGGGTAGATAGGTAGGGTAGATGGGTTTGGGTAGGTGTGGGTGAGGGTTAGGGTAGATAGGTAGGGTAGATGGGTTTGGGTAGATAGGTTCGGGTGGATGGGTTTGGGTAGGTTTGGGTGAGCGACAAGGCCAATGGGATGGGGGTGGGGAAAGAGATTAGGTTAGGATGTGGGGTAAAAATTAGGTAAGTTGGGAAGGTGGACTAATATATTGCTTTTGTGGGATGCAAGTGAGAGATGAGATGCGGATGAGATCCCGAGTACCACCCTTGTTATTGATAAAGTGACGGGTGAGTGCGACGCAGCAGAGTGACAACATGTTGCAGAGGTGGGATTGATAGGCATGCGGCGCTACCAACATGTAATCTGGGAGGTGAGTCTTATGGTTTCCCTCATCGATAGATGGGACTCGATGACCAACACCTTCCATTTACCGATGGGTGAGATGATGATCACCCTGGAGACGTCTACAGGATCTGTGGTTACCCATATTGGGGGCCTAGGTGTATTCTATCTCTTTAGAGGCGTCTGAGGAGTTACTAGCACCCATTTTTGGTGAGGGTTTAGTAGACTTGACATTCCATAGTGCTAGCATGAGCTATGGAGCGATGTATAGAGCTCATCTAGAGGAGATGAGGTTAGTGGTACTTGTGATGGAGGCAGTGTGCTGCTTCACACTATCGAGATGTAGAGGGGGAGATTCCCGAGGTCACTGATGGGAGTCCTCCATGACATGATGATACATCAAACATGGTTCACATGGGCACCTGCATTGCTGACACAGGTGTATAGAGAGTTATGGGCCTATGGGAAACTATGGAGGTTTAGCATCTACTGCATCGTACTACTACATTGTTGGGCATATGAGCACATTGTTTGTGTTCGACCAATGGGGATGCCCTAGGCAGATGCATTCCCATGGAGATTTTTGAGAGTGGGGTATAGGTAGTGGGTACCGACCATGGGAGAGGCCCGAGGTGCTAGAGCTATGCATGATGTAGCTTATTACAGGAGGTTGTTGGAGGGGTTGTCTGGGTGGACGTCATTTGGAGGCCATATGTGGGCTTCACTTCATACAAATAGATGGCCACGAGCTAGCTGGGCTACAAATACATTTGTGGATAGAGGGGAGGAGAGTGGGAGAGCATGAGCGGATACCTATAGAGTGGGTTAGACGCCAGTTTGGATTGGTCTAAGGTGTACCACCTTTGTTCCCTCAGTACAAGAGAGATGATGTGGAGAGACCTATGTCTCCACCACGACCCACAATGCCGACTAGGCAGGAGGAGCAGCCAGTAGATGTACAAATTGATGATGTTGGGGTTGTAGATGGGTACAGGAAGTGGTGGGCAACACAGCTGAGATCCGTACCACCGAGGCTAGGGTAGCTAGACGTAGCTAACATCATAGTTCAGAGAGATGCCCTATAGGGGTAGGTGGCTACTTTGGTGATGCAGCTGGGGATCATGCAAGGGAAAATTACAGGTTCAGAGGCATAGGTTGCCACATTATAGGCCTAAATAGTGATGTTACAGGTGGAGGTAGGGGAGATGGAGATGGAGATAAGGTAGGTGGAGATCGAGGGAGATAACCGCCTACAGGGTGCATGTGTAGGCTTTACATGGCTAGTTGGCATAAAGCACAGCGGGGTAGGTTATGGAGCTCGGGGCCACTGATAGTAGCATATAGACACATATTACTACCCTGTAGGCCTAGCTATAGGCACAAGCTCTAGGGCCAACTCAGGTTCTAGTACTAGCATAGGGCTCAGTGTAGGTTTAGGGACAGGGTCCCATTATACAGGTACCCACGTAGGTAGCAGGACCCATGGAACCTCCACACACAATGGCCATGGCTAGGTTTAGAGATTACCTAGGAGAGTCACAATATTACTAGGATCATTTGTTAGCTATTGAGCTAGATGTGCCCTTCTATGCCGAGTACAGAGCACAACAAGCCTCTAGTGAGAGGAATAGATCCCACACTCACAGTGTGGAGAGTACAAGGGCTGGCGAGCCCAGGGATAGGGTCATGGTGAGGCCACTAGTGTGCAGAGGGTAGCCCCGGTGAGAGGACATCGGTAGGAGGTGAGGCGGTGTTGGACCCTGACAGTGCAACAAAGGGGTCAGGAGAGACACAAAGTGACTGCTGGACCGGCTGCGTGCTTGAGTAATTTTTTTGTATATTATATATGAGACCGCCTACGTTCAAGAGATTTTGTAGTGATTATTATTTTGTACATGATACCGACCTACGTGCCGAAGATTTTTGTATTGATTCATTCATGTGTTTTGTATATATGAGACCGGTTTGCATGCCAATGACATTTTGTATTGTATATCGGCCTGCGTGCCGACATTTTTGAGATGATAGCCATGATGAGATAGGCATGTATATTGAGATACACATTTATTGATTTATATGATGAGATTCATGGTATTTGATGATGTGTTGATGGGTTTATGAGATATTGATTTATGGCTTGTGTTAGATAAGATGTGGATTTGTTACTTTGTATTAGATGAGATATGGGTTTGTTGGTTTGATATGGGTGGAAATTAGGTGAGTTAGGCATGATGGAGTCAAGTCAGTTTAGGCATGGATCGAGTCAGGTTGGTTAGGCATGGTTGAGTTAGGTTGGTGTAAGCATGGATTGAGTTAGGTTGTTAGGCATGGATCGAGTTAGGTGATAGGCATGGATTGAGTCAGGTTTGTTTAGGCATGGATTGAGTCAGGTTGGTTTAGGCATGGATTAAGCTAGGTTGGTTTAGTCATGAATTTTTATTTTGGTATTTTGATGACAAATGGCAATGTAAATGCATGAGATGGTGTAAAATGTGGAAAATGTTGGTTATGTATGAAAATGTGAAATAATATAAGTGGTAAAAGTCATGTGGTATATGGTTTAGATGTCGATATTTTTGATATGAACAAGAAATTAGGTACAGGTGGGGCAAATGGTTAGGGTAAAGAGTGGCCGAGATAACCTTAAAGGGCCCCATGCCCTGGAAGTGCTGCCTACATAGTCCCAGCTGAAAAGGGACCTCAGACCGATGTATTTCTCCCATAAGCTAGGAAATAATATGAGAACATATAAGAATAGGTTGTGAGGTTGGTAGTTAGGTTGGATTCGAGTTCATAAGTATGAGGAGGTCAAGGTCGATTAGGTGAGGTAGAATATAGGTAGATAGGTATGGGTGATTTTAGGTCGATAGGTAGTGTTGATTCCAGGTCATAGGTATAATTAGGTTGAGGGCATTGATGTTGGGGTTGAGAATAGGTAGATAGGTAAAGGTGATTTTAGGTTGATTGAGGTGGGAGAAGAAAATCTCAAAAAAATGTGTTGAGGATCGAGTCCTATATAAGAAGATCAAAAGGTAATGAAGGATAGAAAAGATAAGAGGGGGAAAGAAAGCCACCCGATAGGCAAGGATCAAAATGTATGAAACACATCTATAGATAGGCTAATGAATGTAAGACCCCAAATACATTACATGATTGATAATTCTAAGAGTGACGAATAGTCACATGATTACTAAATGTCATAGGTTCAGCAGGTCCCTTGAGGTATGAAGTGAAAAGACAATGGGTAAGGAGGTGCAGGTAATTGGGTCATAAAATGGGAAGTAGAATGCCTTGGGCAATAGAGCCAAGATCACAATAGGCAAGTCCATGATGAAAAAGCTTATTTTTATTTTTCTTTTCTTTTTGACTTTTTAGATAGACTGATCGATGTGGGAAGTCTATATGGGAGGAATATGTCTCCTTGAGGTCTTCGCGAAGTTGATCGATGCGGTAAGATTCTGAATTTTGATTTTTGAGAAAATAGTCCTCTTTTGGAAAGACTATGTAGAGAGTTGCAAGATTTTTATAGCTGTCCTTTTGAGGGATTCATCTTTTATATTGGAAGTTTAACTCAAGGAGTTGATCCCTTATTTTAGAAGATGTCCTTATGAGGGATTCATCTTTTTTTTTTGGCTTTTAAGTCATGGATGAGACTATAACAAAGCATTTGGTTCTTGTTGAGAAGGCAAGGGTGAACAACCATGGGATCTCATCTAAAAGAAGACAAAAAGTATCCATGAGAATCATGCCATGTGCAAAGTCTGTGGCGCACATATTTAAGATAAGGAAAAAGGGTGATGGGTAATCACATGATTCTTGTTTAATCATTAGGGAGATGGATGGAGTGGATAGCGCTCAAGGGATGAGCCTGTAAAGAGACACAGGGTGAGGTAGGAAAATGAGTCAATAATAGAATGGTCGAAGATGTAATGCGTTAAGGGGCTCAGGTTCGGGTTTACCCTCAAGCGAGGAAAAATGATAGGCACCCGATCCATAGGTATGAGTTACGATGTATGGTCCAAGCCAATTAGGAGTGAATTTTCCCGTTTAATTTTTTTCTACTTTGGTTACATGTTGATTTTCTTTCAAAACAAGGTCACCAACTTGGAAGGTTCATTCATGAACATGTTTTTCATAAGCACGTTTGATACATTGTTGATAAACTTGAAGGTGATCCAGAGCATTAAGACGATGTTCATCTAATAACTCTAGTTGTGCTAAGTGGTCTTGAAAAAATTCATCATCAATAAGCATGTCATGGAGAGAAATGTGAAGTGAGGGGATATAGACTTTAAGAGGTAGAACAACCTTGGTACTATAGACCAATGGAAAGGGTGTAGCCGCAGTGGTAGTGTGAATACTAGTGCGGTATGCCCATAGAGCAAAAGGAATGTGTGTATGCCAATCCTTCCCAGTATCGTCAACCAATTTCATGAGAATTTTATTGAGGGTTTTGTTAGTGGATTCAGCTTGGCCATTGGTTGTTGGGTAATAAGGTGAGGAGAAACTAAGCTGAATGCCGAAGGTGTCGCAAATTTTTCACAGTGTTTTGTTTTTTAATTGTTTTCCATTATCAATGATGAGGTGATGAGGGACACCAAAGAGACAAATGATGTGATGGTTAATGAACTCACATATTTTCTTAGCTTTCATGGAGATGAGTGGTATGCCTTCTACCCATTTTGTATAGTATTCGGTAGCGCTTATGATCCATTGATGGCGTTGGGAAGAATGAGGATTGATTTATCCGACAAGATCCAAACCCCATTAAGAGAAGGGACAAACGTCACGAGCGACTTCAAGGCATGACTGGGTGTATGATGAAGGTTGGAATGTTGTTGACATTTCATGCAAAGTGTTTACATAGTCACAAAATCATGGTTAAGGGTCACCAATAATAGCCTAGGTAAAGAATACGCTTAGCAACAAAGAAGGCCACTAAAGTGACCTCCACATATGCCATCATGAACGTCCTTGATGGTATAAGGAATTTTAGAATTTTTGAGGCATCGTAAGAGAATACCATCAAAGCTATGCTTATAGAGGAGTTCATTCAGGATAACGAAATGGGAGACCTTCTTAAGGAAGATGCGTTGTCCATTATAGGTGAGATCAAGAGGTAAGATGGAGAGGGAAATGTAGTTAGAGTATTGTTTATACCAAAGCTCACTCGGGTCAGGGGTGTCATTTCCGATTGAGTAAACATCATGAGGTAAATAAGAAGGTGAATGGAGGCATTGTATAGTGACAAATATTTTAGAATCGGTAGGAGAAGCGGGTATTTGGGAAGCTAAGCAGGCCATAGTGTCTGTAAATTTGTTGGTTGATTGTGGGATGGTTTGAAGGGTGTAACGATTAAAGGTGGTCAAAAGTATATCTACATGATGTTTATACTTTTAAAGTATCTCGTTATGACATTGGTACATACCATTGACTTGGTTTATGACCAATTATGAATCACAAAAGATGTGGATTGATTTGACATCGAGGGCATCAGCGGTCCGAGACCTAGTATGAGTGCTTCGTACTCAAAGAATATTGTTGGTGCATTCAAATTCTAGTTTGAAAGAAAAACACATGGGTTCTTAATCCAGAGAGATGAGGATAACACCAGATCCACCCCCACACCGACACTTGGAACCATTGAAGTAAGTGTCATTTGGTAAGGGGTTTGTCTAGGGAAAGAGTAGCAATGGATTCATAGGGAAAGTCAAAATTAGAGAGTTAGTCCCCGCAATAGGTGCGCGTACCCAGGTTGGTCGCTGATAGCTTGGCCCTTAATGGAATTTTTCTGAATGAATTCAAGGTCAAGATCAGCTAAAAGCATAAGCCATCACGTGGTGTGCTGATTTTGATAGGGTTTGGCATACATGAAGTGTAAAGGGTCGAAGTTGGTCACAACATAAGTTTTATGGTTAAGTAGGTAATGGCGGAGTTTGGTGGCAACAAAAAATAAGGTGAAACAAAGATTTCTTGGGTGGTTATATCAGGTTTCGTAGTCCAAAAGAGTATGGCTTATGTAATAAACTACCTGCTCCCTATGTTGCTCATCACAATGAGTGATCATGGCTCCCAAGGAATGATCGGTAGCTAATATGTATAGGTAAAAAGGTTGATCGTATTTCAAAGGGAATGAGTACGGGTGGTTGGAGAAGGTATTGTTTTAGGGCCTCAAAATCATTGTGATAGTCATCATCCCATTTAAAGGAGACATCATTCCTAAGAATATGATGAAATGGTTGACACCGATCCGATAATTGTGAAATGAAACGGAAAATGGATTGCAATTTACATTACGAAGCTACATAGTTGTTTGAGGTTCGTGGGTAGAGGCATTTCTAGAATGGCCTTGACTTTAGCGGGTCAACTTCTATACCACAGACGACACTATCCTTCTTCTTCTAGCATCTGTCATTGAAGCCAAGGCTACCAAGGCCTTACTGCGGCTCTACGAATCTACTTCTGGGCAGGAGATCAATTATGACAAAAGCACCATCTTCTTCTTCAACACTCCTGAGGAAAGGCAACTTAAAATTGCTAAAATCCTGGGTTGTAAAATAAGTGAGCTTCCAGCCACTTACCTGGGGCTTCCTCTCGGCACTAGGAAAGTCTCTTGCAAGGTGTGGGATGATTTATTGGAGAGATTCCAAAAAAAAATGGCTGGTTGGAAAGGAGCCATTTTATCTAGTGCTGGTAAGTGCCTGCTCATTAAAAGTACTCTTCAAAATCTACCAATTTATATCATGTCGCTCTACAAGATCCCCTCTTCTTTCAGGGATAAGATTGAAAGGATTCAAAAAAAAAAATTATGGCAAGGCATGGAAGAGAAATTCAAATTTCACTTAGTGGCTTGGGATAAGGTTTGCACCCCGAAGTTTATGGGAGGTCTGGGTATAAAAGATATTGAGAAAATGAATGAGGCCCTCATTGCTAAAATGGGCTGGAGAATGCTGACTGAGAAACAACCCTGGATAGATTTAATTAAAGAAAAATATTTAAATCATCAATCTGTGTACTCTTTTCTGCAAGATGAACAGCTCCCCTATGGTTCCATTTTTTGGAATAATCTGGTCAAAAGCAGAAATTTCATCAAGCAGGGCAGTAAATGGAAAGTGGGGGATGGTAGGGACATAAACTTCTGGGAGGATAATTGGTTTAATGGAAATCTCATGGAGAGTTTTGGGAAGGCCAAGGACAGTCTTATAAACAAGTATGGCATTAAAATCAAGGACTATATTGAGGAAAATGGTACCAGAAAGAAGTGGAAAAAACTTACTGTGGAGAGAAATGATCTGAAGCAAATTTCTTCCTCCCTTCAAGATCAGTTAGATCTTATTCCATTAAGCCAGCTGGATTCCAAGGATGAGCTGGTATGGAATAACTCCAATGATGGGAATTACTCTGTCAAAACTGGATATAATAACTTCTTCCATAGTAATCAAACAGAGTTCAATTGGAACAGGATTTGGATGTCTGAGTTAACTCCCAAAATAAATTTTTTCCTTTGGCTAGAATCAGAGGCAGGATTCTTACCACTGACAATCTGATGAGAAGAGGATTTCTTATCCCTAATAGGTGCCATCTTTGTAAGAAATATTCTGAGGATATCAGCCACCTGTTCATACAATGTGAGTATGCCACTAGAATATGGAGTTTTTCCCTTTCTAAATTTGAAGCTCTCTGGGTGTTGCCGAAGGATCTCAATCAGCTATGGACTCAATGGAACCCACCCTTTAGGCATTGTATTGTTAAAAGGATCTGGAAGCTGGTTATCCCTCATTTGATCTAGAGAATATGGAAGGATAGAAATGATATTATATTCAGAAATAAGAAACAAAACTACAAACTTAGTATTGGTAAAATTTCTAATGGTATCAAAGAGAATATTGCTGGATTTAAACCCCCCAAGAACAAGAGATATCCAGAGAATGAAGAATACATTCTATCCAATTGGCAGATTGGATCTGTTAATAGTTGGAGCAATCTGGGAATAGCATTGATAGATCCTTGATTAAATGGCATCCTCCTGAGCTAAATTGGTATAAGTTGAACTTTGATGGGGCTTCTAAGGGAAACCCTAGGATTGCGGCAGGGGGAGGAGTGATACGGGATCATAAAGGCAATCTGATTGCTGCGTATGCTGGTAAAATGGGAATTCAAACCAATCATTTTGCCGAAGCATTATCTGCTCTATGGGGCCTGAGAATTTCCCAGACACAAACTATTCAGAACCTCATTATTGAAGGGGACTCCCTGAATATCATTAATCTTCTTAAACAGTGCTCATCTCCAAGTTGGAGCATCAAGGATTTTATTGCAGAGTCCATAAGTATTAGTCATACTTTCAGTAACATCAGGATCATGCATACTTACAGGGAGGGTAATAAATTGGTGGATGCACTGCTAATTATGGAATTAATGTTAACCTTACAGTTTGGGATAATAATAGCATCCCTAAACAGCTTCAAAACAACATTCAGGTGGATCTCCATACGCAAGCAATATCTAGAAATGAGTTATGATTTTTGGGTGTGGATCAACATCAAAAATACTCCCACACGTGTTGACTTAAAGTTTTGGTTTATGAAAATCATGTCTAATAATCATGATAGTGTGAATCATATGGGGAATTCCAAGTGGAGTTACATGGTTTTGAAAACCACGCATGCGGGCTGCATTGCGACTGTTAAAAGATGGATTCAAAGCTCCACGGAAACCGAAGGCGGTAGTAAAGTGATTGATGACAGGGAGCGGGCTATTCCCACATGTGATTTTCCACAGGCTCAGATCAGCAGACACGCAGCCGATCGTGGGAAAAGCAACGGCTCTTATTTCCAATATTGTGTGGATTACTATAGCAAAAAGTGGACTGGCTTTAGCGATCAGTTAGGAATTTGTTACAAATAGTTCAGAGCAGAGAAGATGGGGGGTCCTCCTTGTCAAATTGAGCCTAGTGTGGACCCAGACTGGAAAGATAATATTGAGCTGTGGAGCATTCTTAGCAAGGGTGGCATAACAAACTTCATGGAAAAGGTCCAGGGACATGATCAGAGCATCTCGGTGCATTTTCGAAGGATTGGAAGGAGAGGACAGTGGAATATGGGGGGCAGAAGATCTTAGTCAATGAAGAACTTATTGCTGAAGCGACCGGCCTTGGTTTGGAGGGCTTCCGTTTCTTCAACAAAAGGGTCGATAGAGAGGTTGAAGAGAGAAGATTTGTGGAGGGAGCTGAGAGGCTGACCTATGTTACAGCGGGCCTGCTTGTTAGCTCGATCCCTCCGCCATATGATGAAGTTACCCACATGATGATACGGTTCATATCCTTGGAAGGAAGGTTTGTCACTGTTCCTGCTAAACACCTTGTTTTTCTTAACCACTTCCGTAGGGATCGTTTGGTTTGTTTCCCCCATTACTTGCTGAACTCTCTTGAGCGCTCCATTCTGGAGTTTCAAAAGCATTCCCGGGTGGTTCCTTTACACCAAGGGCTCATTTTTTGCTGCACAAATGTTGCCTTCTCAAATTTCTTGGTCTCCCTTCCTCCCCTAGCTCGATTCCCCCTCTGCCGGGTTCTACTGCTGCCAGCCCTATTTCTCCTTTCTCCGCCCTCGCATCACTGCTGTCACCCCCTACCGCCATCCAGATTCTTCTCCCATTCCCCTTCTCGCTGATCCTACCCCCCACTTAGCCTCTTCCTCGCACGTGGCCTGCTACCAGTGGCTTCCAGAAAACTTAACCTTGACGCTCTTGCTGTGGAGAAGGGTTCTCATGAATTTGAAATTGCACATGACCTCCTAAATATCAGCAGTGCCAGTCCCCAGGATGTGCATTTGGAAAGCTCCTCAAAAATACTGGAAGCCTTAGAGGCTGATATGAAACTATTGAAGGATGAAGTTAAGAACTTGGCAAAACAGAAAGGTAAGAGGAAGAAGGAGGAGGAGGAGGAAATTGACAGCAGCCAAATTGATGATATCTACAAGAAAAAGACTCCCGTTTAGGGAAGACCAAAACTCGACATGATTACAACATGGCCATTTTCAGGGTGATTGAGGAGTTCATTGAGCAACATGTCAAAAGTGTCTCTAACCTCAGCGGGATTTCCAAGCAACACTTTGGGGTAATGATAAGGAAAGCAAGAAGGCCATTGAGCAGCTGGATTATAATGACGCTGCCCACATGACTACTTTGGGTATGTTCAAGTCCTGGAAGAATATCAAAACCAACATAGACAAAGCTGCAAAGAAGTAGTTGTTGATGCTTTTGTTGTTCTTGTATGTTCTTTTGCTATTTTTTTGCGGTCCCTTTACTGCTTGTTTGCAGTAATTTTGTTGTTTTGTCTTGTCTTAGTAGCTGTTTTTTGGCTACTTTGAACTTCATTGTCACATTTGGATTCTGATCCTTTTCTCTCTGGTTCTCATTCTTATCCTGGCTTCTAGGCCATCTTTTGTAATCAAGGGTATAGTCCCTTTCAAAAAACTATTTGCCAATAATAAAAAAACTTCATTACCACAAAGGGAAATAATAAATCCTAGGAGTTTTCCTCGAGAACCACAAAGACGCAGCTTTTAGATCAAGGTAGACACAATATTTAATGAGGTGATCAAAGATGGTTTCAAGGACAAAGAGGTGCTCAGGTGTGGAGTTTAGGTCTAGCCAAGAGATCATCCATGTAATATTCCAATATGCGATGCATGATATCATGGAAGATGTAAGTCATAAAGACACCGATATGTAGCACCAGTGTTTTTAAGGCCAAAGGCATGAATCGATAGCAAAAGGTTCCCCAATGGGTAATGAATGTGGACTTGTGCTGATCTTACGGGGAAAGAAAAATTTGGTTATAACTTGAGAAACCATCCATGAGTGAGAACATCTCGTCACCCGTAGTAAGGTCCACTAGTTGATCAATATCGGGTATGGTGAATTCATCTTTCAGACAAGCGAGTTTGAGGTCTCAAAAGTCTGTACAAATATAGAGTCCCCATGTTGCTTTAGTAATAGGGACAATGTTAGAAATCCAACGAGGATAATCAATGGGTAAGATGAAGGAAATGGAAAGAAGGTGCTGAATTTCTTCTTTGACGAGAAGAGCAATGTGAGGGTGCATTTTCCTCAACTTTTGTTTGATAGGTTTGGCATCGGGAATGGTTACGATATTGTGGACCACTATTGTGGGGTCAATCGGGCATGTCTACGTAAGACCAAGTGAAAGTGTGGTTATGATCTCGAGAGAAGGAAGTGATGGCTTCCTATTCAAAGTAGCATCTAAATATTGTCCGATCTTTAGGATGTGCAGTCATCTTGAGTATTAATGTTGATCTCAATGTGATTCATTCAACATGCTTTATGTCTTGGAGGGTAACGACCGATGAATATATGAGTCTTCTACACCAAGGTAGGTGAGTATGGATTCATCATTCGACATTGAACGATGTTAATGGTCGGTGTGTTGTCATCGATCATCTTAGGATACAAGAATGGGAGAGTGGAAGGGGCCTCGTCCTCACGTTGATAAGTCAAAGGCCCCAAGGAAATGGTGTTTATGAAAAATAAAATTAGGAGGGATAGATTTTGGATCCATCGATTCCATCAGTGAGGTGGTGATGAAGGTGGAGAAGGGCTAGGGTCCTCAATGAATTCAATACAGCCTGTTTGGTAGAAGGGTTGAGGAAGCCAATACCACTCCTAGTCATTATGTTTTTGTGTGGTACATGGAATAAAGGTATGGCGACCTTACTTATAAAATCCAAAACCAAAACCTTTCCATGCACAACGGTGCGGAAGGTGTGGGTGAACCAACGATTGGTAAGTGATTGGAAGTCCACGGAAAGTGGGTGGGGTTGTGATGGTGGTTCAGGTGTGTAGGTGGTAGTATCATGTCCCCCATAGGTGAGACTAGTACAAAGATGAGGAGGACCATAAAGGAGGTGTTCTCCTATATGGTGATCATAGTGAGGGTTTTGGTGAAGGATTCCATGCTCATGTGGAGTAAGGAAGGTGTTGACACTATATAGGTAGTATTCCCCAAGAGTGAGATGTTGAAAAACACCTTCTAAAGGATCAGTGGTTAGTATGTGGGTAGTTGGTATGGATGATGTGTTGGAGGTCGATGTGGAGGCGGTGTTAATGGATTGGGAAGCTAATGGGTCAGCCGTGAAGGATATAGTAGTGGTAGGCATGGAGGAGGTATGTAGGTGTGGGTGTAGGTGTAGGTGAAGTGGTATTGGTTGTGGGAAGTAGACAACTTGACCATTATGAGTTCATCATTGGGTCGGTAAAGCATGTTGCATGTTTTGAAAGGTGATGGGTTAGCTAGAATGGTATAAGTGTGTCCTTTATGTTCAAAATTTACACAATGATCCAAAGTGGAGGGAACACAACCCATGACATGGATCCGTGGTCTACCACGCAACAAGTTATATTAGAATTCCCCCTCTAAAACATAAAAACTTATGGAGTATTATGGGGCCCACATGAATGTGAAGGATGATAATGCCTAGTGTGGAGGTGACACAACATGGTTGAATGAACACAACATGACCGGGATGTTTGTGCATGAAATTGTCAGTATGCACATTTGAGAAAATGCATGGGATGAAATTATTTTAATGCTAGTGCATCCATCAATCATCACACGACGTACCTGTATTTCATCAATGTGTATAGAGATGAAGAGGGCTAGGTCTGGGTCATCATTTTGGTATGGTGCGATCTCTACCTCTAAGAAGCTAAGGGAGGCCACTTGGTGAACAAGGTGAGGTGAGGATGAAGGTGGTAATTTTTGAGGGAGGATACATGATGGGGTGTGATAATGGAGGCTACGGGTGTAGGGTCATTGGATAAAACCTCGATAGATTGAATTACCTCCATAAGGGTTGATGATGGGATTTTGAGGTTTGGATGAGGTCATATAAGGACATTTTGAGTGGAGATTGCTGTAATTGTTTGAGCATGGTGTGATGTGTGATGCCATTAGAAATGGGGTATGTGGGGCTGTAGATAGTTATCTTAGGTATGGGTGCAGATGGTATGTTGGGTATAGGATTGGTTGGTAGGTCAGCTACCTTTTCTTTACCCTTCTGTGCACGTGTAGTGATGTGTACCATGTTGATTTGAGGGAAATTGTCAAATGGAGAGGGTGTAGGGTAAGTGGTATAACGACATGAAGGGCAAAAACCTATTGGAGGAGAAAAACCCCGAGGTCAACAAAGGGCACAAATGACATTTGGGTGGTGGCATGGTAGGTTCTCTCACGATGCAAACCATGTTAATTTAAAATTTTGTGTGTGGTTCTGGGAGCTGTGAGGGTGGAGGTTGTGGTTGTTGAGTGCGCAGTGTGGGAATGGGTGTTGGTGAATCAGGATCCTCGTCAAGAAGGTCATCATCATCAAAGTTTGTTTTGGGTGGACACAATTGGATAAGGATGGTTTTCAAGGCCTTGCAATTCTCCACATCATGCCTTGACACACAATGGTATGCACAAATTTTGGTATCATCAAACCCCTTTGGCTTGGGTTTGAGGGGTTCGTAAGGTCAGAGTGACGGTAATGTGATAACAGAAGTCTCGAGGAGGTTGGTTAAAATTTTGGCATAGGACCCTGCTAGTGGATCACAATGGGAAGTGAATGTAGGTTTGGGTGTAGGTGTGGTTGGTTGTCTAGGAATTATTTTTGGAAGAGTAGGAACAGGTTGAGCTATGGGTTTAGGCATTGTTGGTGCAAATATTCACTTTAGACAATTTGCCCTAATTTTCTTTATCCATTTTTGCCCAATTTGTCAAGAAACATTCATTTGCTCGAGTTGGGGTTCAAGTTCATCTTTTCCAGTCGAATGCTTTGAAAATGCCCTCAATGTTGTTGTGTTGCCCTATATTTGAACAAATTTCCAAGTTTCCCCCCTTCTATAACCTAAATTTTTCCTTCCCATGGGCTGCCTCATTTTTCTTTGTCAAAACATGCAAGAAATTTGAAACAGATCAAACCCAAGTTGTTTGCTGTTAAAATATCATTCCCCAGGCCTAAATCATTGACAAATCATGTTTCATGGGATTCAAAACCAAAAATCTGCCTTCCTTGGGTAAAAATTCAATTTTTGGGATAGCCTCTATATTTTTCACGTTTTGACAAGCTCTCGGGCTGTCAAATTAATCATTATAGGCTTTTGGTGATGTGCAGGCTCTCATTGGTCGGAAAGGTCAAAAAATGTTATAACTTGTTATTTTTGAAATTTTGGTGAAAGGAAAATTTTTGTCACAGACTCCTTTCAGATGCTGCAAGTGCATGATGTGCCTATGTGGCATGATTTGATTGGTTGATGGACCGGTGGGTGGTGGGGGTCACTTAAAATCTCCTTCAATTTTTGAAAAATTCTCAATGTCAATTTTTTCTCTGAGGGCCCACGCCCAATGGTATGATGACACATGGCATGGGAGGATCAAGCGGGTGGCCGTGGAGTTGAAATTTTTTCAAATTTTTGGCTCGAAATGTCATGGAAAATTTTGACCTGGAGGCCCATGCCCAATGGAAAGATGACACGTGTCTAGGAAGGTCGACCGGAAAAGTGGGAACTTTGAAGAATTTGAAAGTTTTTGGTTTCAAAATGCAAAAGGAAAATATTTTCCTGGGGTCCACGTCTAATGGGAGGTGGACACGTGTCTAGGGGAGCCAAGGGAGGAGCGGGGTTGTGCATGTTTTTGGATTTTTTGCCTTTGGAGGAAAAATTTCAAAGTTAAAATTTTAGCCAGATATCCACGCAAATCACAAAGTGACACGTGTCGGGAGGAGAAATGGGAATGGGGGCGAAGAAATTTTTTTCGAATCTTTTCCCTTGGTTTAAAAGGCAAAAAATGAGGATTGGCTCCGCCACCAATCATTTTTGAACACGTGTCCAAGGGGTGGCGGAGGTTCGGGTGGTGGGGAAGTGTTTCAAAATTTTACAAATTTTGGGCAAAAATCTCAAAGTCAAAAATGGATCCGTTGGGGAGCGACAAGAAAAATTGGAGGTTTTCCCCCACAACTAATCCAAAGGTGACACGTGGCATTTTTCAAATGTCAAAAAGGAGAGCTCAGGCCCGCATGGAGTTTTGATGCTCGCAGAGGTTCGAAGGAGGAATTTGGAGGGTTGGCCCTGACAGTGAATGGGAGACCACCACGTGGCAGAGGAGAGAGCGGGTGTTCGGGCCTGCGGGGAAAATTTTCAAAATTTTCCCGAGGTCAAAAAAGGTCACAAATGTAAATTTTAAAATGAGGGCCCAGTCCAATGGTATTTGGACACGTGTCCCACCTCATCCAAAAGGAAAAAAGGGTATTTTTGAGGGAATATTCAAGATCTGATCTGACACATGGAGGGCAGAGATTTAAAGTTGGTTTTAATCGATGGTAGCTATGTAATTTCATTTTTTGGGCACCATGGAAGCTCCAAGAAGTGTGGAATCATCATTTTTGCACCAAATCACATGAAATTTTATATGATTTCACATCCTTTCAGCCTTCTGAGTGCAATCACATCATTCATTTGAGCTAATTCGTTTCCCTGTAGTGTTTTTCATGAAATATTTTTCTCAGCCCGTGAAAAACATGTGAAAGGTGAAAAATTAAAGTTGAAGAGTTAAAAATGATAAGGGAAAAAGGTGGAAAATGATTGCAAATGCATGCTGCCATGGTGGAATGCCAAAAGAGTGACCCTGGGATGGATAACGATCTAATTTCGTGCAATATTTTAAAATATTTATGCATCTCTGGTAGTTGGCAAGCTGTTTTATAGTTTTATATCATTTTTCATCAAATGGATAGGGTTTTGTAACAAATTTGATCCCTTTAGCATATTATTTTCTTGGGATGCAAGGATCTAAGCTTCGAAGATAGTATATGATGTGTTTTGGAGGAATTTTGTAAAATTCTATTGAGAATTTTGAAAGAGAGAAGAATTTTAATGAGAAAAATAGGAAGTGTTCCATTTCTTTTAGAGAAACTACACGAGAGCCATTTTTGATCCCCGTTTACATCAAATGTTCATCATGTTGAGTTGGTTTCAGCTATAAATCCATCAATAAGCTTTGAGATTGTCTAAATAACATTCCCTTATCTGATATATTTGATCAAATTCTTGGATCAACGTGTTTTATCTCTTGGCAAAGCTTGCATACACTTATATTTCAGTATGTTTTCTATCTTTTTTCATGTTCATGTTGCAATCTTGTGTTTAGGATCTCTCTAATCATACAGGTCTCATTTCTCTCGTTGATGGTTTAATGGAATTTGCAATCTTGTATTCAAGAGCTTTCATCGATAAAAGATAAATAGATTTAAAATCATATTACTTGTCCTTGATTAATGAGACTGTTTGTAAACCTTTGGGTTCACTCTTGGGTCATGATTAAATAGGGATTCCTAGATGCTTCATTGATATTTTGCTTCAGGCCTTTGTGGAAGGTTATCAAAGTTTGTGTGGAATAGTGCAGATTTGTGCCTCCATTTGTGCACACATCCTAGTTGAAAGAGTACTTCAGATTCATTGAAACATCTCTCGTTGTTTAGGTGTTGTAATTAAGTTGCAAAGTTTCCCAAAGAAGGTGATGATTCCTAAAAACTCTTGTCTAAAAATATCTCATCGAAATTTCATTTTAAACTAACTCATCCCACCTATAATACCCCGCATTTGCATTATGTATCCACAAAAGAATTCAATCCTTTCACTAAAATGCACAAAGTTTATCAGGGTTTTATCATGTCTTTAGCATCTCTAGCTTTGTTTTAAGAACATTTCCATCATTTAGTATTGACAACTCCTTTGAGTTTTGATAATGGATACTTGATCATGTTTTCACAAAGCCTCTTCCATATCATATGAAAAACACAAGGATATCTCCATCTCCTTACCATATAGGGGCTCCAATATAGGTTCTCTTGCCTTGGTTGACGGCACAACCTAAAATAATGAGGGTTGGATCAAAACCCTCTCAAGGTGCTATCCACTCCCTCAAATTTGAATGCAAACAAATAGATAGGTGTGCTTCCTCATAGCTACAAATGACATACAAAACATCTATCCATCCTTGAGTGTCTTGTGCAGATTCATGATGTTGTTCAAGTTGTGAAGGAGATTAAATCTGGATACCAACACCCGAGTGGTACCATTGCTGGGGACTTCTTGGAATTTCTTGGTGGTTTTGAAGTATTTGAGAGGTTTGAGCATTTGTGTGATTAATTATTTGAGCTATTACATTCTTGAGATATCATTTCATACTTCAGATCTGCATGTTTTGGGTAAAATGATTTCAAACTTAGCCTGCTCTTATCATTTACCAGCAGTTTATATGATTTGGATGCACTGTTCTTGGTTGAATTAAGAAGAAGAAGATCTGATTTGTAAACCCTTGCAAAGTTTTCATAGCATACATTTGATAGAATATTTTAGTGCTTTCTTGCACAACTAAGGTGGAAATCCTTAGTGGCGACTCCATGCTATTGGGATCTTAAAATACCAGTTGTCTAACACATTTCTATCATTTGAAATTTTTTGTTTAAATTTTTCAAGCCGAGAGGAAGGAGATCCTCTTCACCAAGGACCCTTCTAATAAATTGCTCACTTGAATCAAGAAGTTCGTAACTAGAAGGAAGAAGAGTGTGGAAAGTGGTTGGTGATTTGGTTGCAAGAAAAGAAATCTCCATAGTTGAATTTGAAGGACGAAGCCTATTATTATCAAGATTATAATTCTTCTTTAGGTAGATCTGATTCGTAATTTTCTTGCTGATTTTAATTTTCCATCAAGTGAGGGACCTTCTTGTGTATTTAAAAAAATTACTCCTAGATCTGCTCCCGTGGTTTCTAAGTTTGCTAAATTTTATCAAGAGAGAGATCGTTTGTGGGGTTTTCATTTTAGAGATCATTCATCTATTCCAATCGACCCATTACTACTCCTCATCAAATTGTTTCAACTCCAAGATCACCCCCACCAAAAATATGGCTCAGCCTCAACCTCCATTTGTTGTTAACACCTTTGGTCCTATAAATTTTGGAGGAATGGATGGTTATCCAAATGTTGTCCCACAAGACGTAAGAAGTAGGTTACCAAAATTCCAAGGTAACAATGCCATAACTAGAGATCAGCATCTCAAACTCTTTGTTAACATGATGGAAGATTTTGAGATAGAATTTGAGGATGTGTATATTAAGTTGTTTATCCATACACTTGAGGAAGATGCAAGATATTGGTACAAATATCTACCTGATAACTCTATTGATTCATGGACTGAGATGAGTAATGCATTCAAATTACAATATGGAGACAAAATAGATCCAAGGTTCCTTCTATTCAAGTTTGAGAATATCAAGAAGAACCCTAATGAGACCATTCATGATTTTAATACAAGATTTAATAAAACATTGAGAAGGCTTCTTGTCATTTTGAGGCCTTGTGATGAATCTTGCTTGATCAAATATGCATGCATTTGAAAAAAGGCAACCTATTACTTGAGAGACAAAAATCCTACAAACTTGAGGCAAGCTTTCACCATGGCACTTCAAATTGAAAATAATATCAAAGCTATTGGTAAACCACTTAAGAGGGATTGTGTGAAGCTGATAAAACCTGAGAAGCCACAAGCTAGCAAGGGTTCTAATTTAGAAGATGTTGTCAAGACTTTGGCAAGGGTTGTTAAAGAAATTTCTTACAAGTTAGCCCGGGATGAGAAAGGAATTGGGTAAAGTTCACAAGGACAGAAAAAAACTCAAAACCATGATAGATTTGGCAATCAAACTAGGGGTGATCAAAGACAAGATGATAGAGGTAAAGGGCCTATTGGATTTGCAAATAGACAACCCCAAGTACGTGAAAATAGAGTGGTGTCGACCCTCTAACTGCATATGATTGGTGTGACAGATGTTTTCTTCCTCATCCACCATGTGAAATGGACCAGCAAGATGTTGATGATGATAATGAGAATGAAATGGATGATAATATTTGTATGATGGGAAGCTCTTCAGGCTCACAACAAGCAGCAACATCAACAGATGTGATAAGTGCAAGGACTGCTGCAACCTTTTGGGATTGCATAAAGAGGGTACCATTTCTTTCTCTTCCTCAAGTTCATGATGTAGATGTAGTTTAGACTTTTGAAATTCCTAATAATGACTTTGAATATCTAAGGGCTTTAATGATCAAGAAGTATGATGGTGGTATCCCTTCGAGAGGAAGATAGACAATTGTTAATGAATGCTATGGTTGGTCAAGAAAAAGAGTACAATACTAGAAGTAAAGTTGTTAGAGGGCTGGTCCTCAAGCTAAACCAAAGACACCCTTACTCACAAGTATTCCCAAAGATAATCCTAGAGAGAGACAATTGCCAAGAACACTTCTCCATCTGATGAACCTTCTTGTTTCCCTTCCAATGCTATTTTTCCAAAGAATGTTCCATATGATATAGCACGGTTTTGAGCCAAATTTAAGTGAGTGTTCCAATAATGAATTGCTTATAATTCCCGAACATAAGAAGAGAGCATTGAGTACTTGGGATTGAAAGAAGAAAAGGTTGCCCCAAGCAGAAATATAAATGTTGTTGAGAATCCTCTTCAAAGCATTGCTGGCCTTGAAACACCACCACCAATGGAAGATTTTGGAGAGGCACCTGAAGTGTATTTGGGGACATCCTTGGTTGATTCCCAATTGAATGTTGATCCATTCTTCACAACTTTTCTCATAAAAGGTAGGTTGCTTCACAATTGCATGTTTGATTCCAGTGCATCATGTAATGTTATGCCTCTAGAAGTTATGAATGAGTTGGATATCAAAGTGACAGTAGCATATGGGAAGTGTACAACCATGGATTTAAGGGAAGTTCTGTTGTTGGTTGTGTGAAGGGGTTGGTAGTGCAACTTGCAGCCTATCTGGTAAGAATTTAAAACTTGATGTTGTAATTGTTGACTTCCCCTACAAAATGGGGTATGCTTTTGTCAAGAAAATGGGTTGCAAGTGTTGGTGGTAGTGTTTAAATGGACATGTCTTTTGCCACCATTCCCATTAAGGGTAGCCTTTTCAAACTCTATGGTGAAAACAAGATGTTACACCTGATTGAAGATCCCAACAATGCTTCTTATGAAGTGTTGTTTGCTGATGTAGATGTTGACAACTTCATTGGTTTTACTGATGGAAAAGAGAATAAAATGGACAAATTAGAGTTCCTTGGTATGGTAGGTTCTCCATGGACATTACTATTTGATGGAGCTTTCTCCAAATTTGGCAATGGTGCTGGTATAGTGTTGGTTTCTCCTAGTTTAGAAAAGTTTCCTTTTTCCTTCAAGCTCAATTTTGAGTGCACTAACAACATTGCTGAGTATGAGGCATTATTATTGGGATTAAGGATTGCATGGAAATATGGAGTGAAGGATATTGTTGCTAAGGGGGATTCAGAGCTGTTTATCAAGCAAGTAAGAAAGTTGTATGCTACAAAAAATTAGCGTATGAAACAATATAAGCATGATGTTTGGGACTTGATTGAAATGTTTGATTCCTTTAACATTGTTTACCATGATAGAAGTATTAATGTTGCTGCTGATAAGTTGGCTTTCCTTGGTTCTAGATTTGATAATTGCACCATTTCACCTTTTTGTGAATATAACATTGAAGTATTAACAAGGCCAGGTATCTGGATAATGTGAAGCAATGGTAGATTTTTGATGATGATGCACAAGTGTTGAGATTCTTACAATGCCAAGGTGAGTTTTCTACTCAGAATATTGATTGGGAACCATTGGTATGCATGAATGAAGGTAGAGAAACTTTGTTTGACAAGGATATTATACAATTTAAAAAAATACCATTCCTAAAGGTCTTGTTGCACTTGAATCCAATTCTAGCAATGTTGATTGCATCATAAATAGGAATCTTGTTTGCTTCAAGGGATGTGGAAGAGCACAACTTGGGAACCAAGGACAAACCAAGGAAGATCTGGTTGGGCAACCATCTCAGCAAAGAGGAAAAAAATTCCTATGCCCAACTTTTAAAGAAGTATCAAGACTACCTTGCTGGTCTTATTCAGAGATGAAGGCATATAGAGAAGATTTATTTCAGTATGAGATTCCCTTGAGGCCAAGGCTGATCCATTTAGACAAAAACAAAGGCCCATTAATCCACTTCTATCCATGAAAATGCAAGAAGAGTTGAAGAAATTGAGAGATGGTGGCATCATTCAACCTACTAGATACTCATCTTGGGTTGCAAACCTTGTCCCAGTTAGAAAGAAGAACAGAGATATCAAACTTTGTGTGGATTTTAGGAATCTAAAAAAGCATCTATGAAGGAAACTATCCTTTTCCAAACATGGAGAATATGTTGCAGCTTATAACAGGATCAAAGATGATTTCTACTTTGGATGGTTTCTCGGATACAATCAAGTCGTTGTCAAGAATCGAAAGACTTAAGACAGCCTTCACTACTCCTTGGGGGACTTATGTTTTTGTAAGGATGTCTTTTGGATTGATGAATTTTGGTGCTAATTTTCAAAGGGAAATGAATGTTTCCTTTGCTGGTTATATCAATGAATTCATAGCAGTTTACCAAGATGATGTGACTGCTTTTTTCGAGGTAACGAGTAGACCATTTGCAACACCTAGAAAAATGTTGGTCAGATGTAGGGAGTATGACATTTCACTTAATCCAAAGAAGCGTCATGTTGGCATGCAAAAGGCCAAGTTACTAGGACATATTTTGTCCAAAGAAGGTGTTATGATAGACCCTGAGAGAGTGGAAGCAATCAACAAGGTGCCTATTCCAAGAACCAAGAAAGGTATCCAATCTTTCTTTGGCCAAATCAATTTCATTAGAAGGTTTGTCTCCAATTTTGCTGAGTTAACTCTTCCAATCACAAACATGCTAAGAAAGGATCAAGTTATTAAGTGGGAAGAGGCTACCATCAAATATTTTTAAGGAATAAAGGATGCACTCAAGCATGCACCTATTTTGGCAGCTCCAAACTATAAGATGCCTTTCCAAATCTTCTCTTTTGCATCTGAATTTACTATTGCTTCAGTTTTGTTACAAAAGGATGAAAATGGAGCTGAGAGGCCTATTTCTTTCTTTAGCAAGGCTTTATAAGCAGCTGAACTGAAGTACACAATTATGGAGAAATAAGCATTTGCATTGGTGAAGGAAACAAAAATTTCAGACCTTACATTTTGAGTTCAAAATTTGTTGCCTATGTTCCTCATACAATGGTTAAAGACATCTTATCTGACATGGAGATATCAAGCAAGAGATGTAGGTGGGTTAACAAACTTCAAGAATATGACATGGACATTCAAACTACAAAGCTGGTAAGAGGTTTGGGTCTTGCCAAGCTCATGGCTGAGAGTAATTTGCAAAACGTAGAAGTGAATCAGCTAGAGGAAGGAAGGGCAGACCTTCTTGACAAATTGATGAATTTTGAATGGTACAAGGATGTGGTCTACTACCTCAAGCACCTATGCTATCCCAGTCACTTAAATAAAAATCGAAAAGATCCCTCAAGCTAGCTTCTCGAAATATATCATACTAGACACTTGAAGGCTGGCTTGGAAAAACCATGAAGGTGTTCTCTTGAAATGCATAACCCGAATATGAAGCTCCCAAGTTGATTGCTGATTTCCATGGGGGAGTTTGTGGAGGAAATTTTTCTAGTAGATTGACAACACATAAGATTTTAAGAGCTGGTTATTAGTGGCCAACTCTTTTTAAAGATGCAAATCAAGCGGCTAGTTAGAAGATGTGATAGTTTCCAACGCTTATCGGGAAGATTGAAAGCTTCGGCTCCCTTCCTTTATAGCCTATATCAGTTGAAGCTCCTTTCAAACAATGAGGAATGGAATTCATTGGTGAGATTTTAGATCCTTCTAGTGCTGGTAATAAATGGATCCATGTAGAAACTGATTATTTTACAAAATGGGTTGAGGCAATTCCATCTAGAAGGGAAACACACCAAGTGGTGATAGATTTCTTATTGAATCATATCATATGCAGATTTGGGGTTCCAGCTAAGATTATATCTGATAATGCCATGTGTTTTAGAGCCAAGCCTTTGATGGCAGTGTGTAATGAATATGGGATAAACCTGAATTTTTCTTCAAACTACAATCCACAAGGTAATGGACAACCTGAATCAAGTAACAAGAACTTGCTCAAGATCATTAGAAGAACCTTGGAAATAAAAAAGAAGAAGTGGGGAGAACAATTGAAATATACAATGTGGGCTGATAGAATAACTCCAAAAAGAGCAACTGGTAAAAGTCCATTTGAATTGGTGTATGGAACTTAGGCTTTGCTGCCATTACACCTGTAATTATCCACTTTTCAGTTTGCCCAGTAGTTGGAAAATCAAGAACATGGCCCATATGAATCAAGAATCAATCAGATCATTGAGTTGATGAAGAAAGGAGAGCTTCTCATCAAAGGCATGTCAGGTTTAGGGAGAAATTGAAGAAGTTGTTTGATAAGAAAGTCACCCCTAGATGTTTCAATGTTGGAGATCTGGTTTATTGTGGGATAGTAGGCATGAAGAAGAAGGTAAGCATGGAAAGTTTTATGCTCTATGGATGGGCCCTTATGCCATTGATATCAGGATTGAAGAAAATATATTTTTTCTCAAAGATTTGGATGGGGATTTGCTTTGAGCTTCTGTTGATGGAAAACGTTTAAAACATTTATTGGATTAAATCCCCATGTGAGGTATGCACAAGTTGTACATTTTGTATAGTCCTTGTTTTTGTTTTTCCTTTGTTTTTGTTGGCTCGTGGTTTTCCCTTTTGTCCTTGGCAACCATTTTTGGTCTGTTTTTCTCGGTTTGTTTTTTGTGGAATTTTTGGTTTTTGGGCTGCTCTGCATGTTTTGACTCCTTGCCCAATGGATTTTTGGCACTTGGTCTACGTTGTGATCTTGTGGCACTCGCTGGGAGTGCCCATCCCCAAGCAAGAGCCAATGTTGGTGCAAATATTCACTTTACACAATTTGCCCTAATTTTCTATATCCATTTTTGCCCAATTTGTCAAGAAACGTTCATTTGCTCGAGTTGGGGGTTTGCAGTTCATCTTTTCTAGTTGAATGCTTTGAAAATTCCCTCAATGTTGTTGTGTTGCCCTATATTTGAACAAATTTCCAAGTTTCCCCCTTCTATAACCTAAATTTTTCCTTCCCATGGGCTGCCTCATTTTTTCTTTGTCAAAACATGCAAGAAATTTGAAACAGATCAAACCCGAGTTGTTTGTTGTTAAAATCTCATTCCCCAGGCCTAAATCATTGACAAATCATGTTTCATGGGATTCAAAACTGAAAAATATGCCTTCCTTGGGTAAAAATTAAATTTTTGGGACAACCTCTATATTTTTCACGTTTTGATGGGCTCTTGGGCCATCAAATTTATCATGACAGGCTTTTGGTGATGTGGCAGGCTCTCATTAGCTAGGAAAGGTTGAAAAAATGTTATAACTTGTTATTTTTGAAATTTTGGTGAAAGGAATTTTTTGTCCGCCCCGCAGTTGATGTTGCGATGATGTGCCTACATGGCATGATTTGATTGGTTGATGGACCGGAGGTGGCGGGGGTCACTTAAAATCTCCTTCAATTTTTAAAAATTCTCAATGTCAATTTTTGCTCCAAGGGCCCGCGCCCAATGGTATGATGACACATGGCACAGGAGGATCAAGTAGGCAGTCGTGGAGTTGAAAATGTTTTCAAATTTTTGGCTCAAAATGTCATGGAAAATTTTGACCTAGAGGCCCGTGCCTAATTGAAGGAAGACACTTGTCTAGGAAGGTTGAAACCAGGAAAAGTGGGAACTTTGAAGAATTTGAAAGTTTTTGGTTTCAAAATGCAAAAGGAAAATATTTTCCTAGGGGTCCGCATCCAATGGGAGGTGGACATGTGTCTAGGGGAGCCAAGGAGGAGCGGGGTTGTGCATGTTTTTGGATTTTTGCCTTTGGAGGAAAATTTTAGAGTTAAAATTTTAGCCAGATCTCCATGCAAATCACGAAGTGACACGTGTCTAGGAGGAGAAATGGGAATGGGGGCCGAAGAAATTTTTGGAATCTTTGCCCTTGGTTTAAAAGGTAAAAAATGAGGATTGGCTCCGCTGCCAATCATTTTTGAACACGTGTCCAAGGGGTGGCGGAGGTTCGAGTGGCGGGAAGTGTTTCAAAATTTTACAAATTTTGGGAAAAAATCTCAAAGTCAAAAATGGATCCATTGGGGAGCGACAAGAAAAATTGGAGGTTTTCCCCCGCAACTAATCCAAAGGTGACACGTGGCATTTTTCAAATGTCAAAAAGGAGAGCTCGGGCCCACATGGAGTTTTGATGCTCATAGAGGTTTGAAGGAGGAATTTGGAGGGTCAGCCCTGACAGTGAATGGGAGACCGCCACGTGGCAGAGGAGAGAGCGGGTGTTCGGGCCCATGGAAAATTTTCAAAATTTTCCCAAGGTCAAAAAAGTCGCAAATGCAAATTTTAAAATGAGGGCCTGGTCCAATGGTATTTGGACACATGTCCCACCTCATCCAAAAGGAAAAAGGGTATTTTCAAGGGAATATTCAAGATCTGATTTGACATGTGGAGGGCAGAGATTTAAAGTTAGTTTTAATCGACGACAACTATGTAATTTCATTTTTTGGGCGCCATGGAAGCTCCAAGAAGTGTGGAATCATCATTTTTACACCAAATCACATGAAATTTTATATGATTTCGCATCCTTTCAACCTTTTGAGTGTAATGGAAATATTTATTTGAGATAATTTGGTGCCTTGTAGTGTTTTTGTGAAATATTTTTCTCAGCCCGTGAAAAACATGTGAAAGGTGAAAAATTAAAGTTGAAGAGTTAAAAATGATAAGGGAAAAAGGTGGAAATGATTGCAAATTCATGTTGCCATGGTGGAATGCCAAAAGAGTGACCTTGGGATGGATAAGGATCTATGTTCGTGTAATATTTTAAAATATTTATGCATCTCTAGCATTTGGCGAGCTATTTTATAGTTTTATATCATTTTTCATCAAATGGATAGGGTTTTGTAACAAATTTATCCCTTTGGCATATTATTTTCTTGGGATGCAAGGATCCAAGCTGGCGAATGGTATATGATGTGTTTTGGAGGCATTTTGTAAAATTCTATTGAGAATTTTGAAAGAGAGAAGAATTTTCAGGAGAAAATCAGGAAGTGTTCCATTTCTTTTTGGAAAAACTACCTAAGAGCCATTTTTGGTCCCTTTATGCATCAAATGTTCATCATGTTGAGTTGGTTTCAGGTGTAAAGCCATCAACAAGCTTTGAGATTATCTAAATAACATTCCCTTGCTGATATATTTGATCAAATTCTTGGATCAACTAGTTTTATCTCTTTCCAAAGCTTGCATACACTTATATTTAAGTATGTTTTCAATCTGTGTTTCATGCTCATGTTGCAATCTTGTGTTTAGGATCTCTCTGATCATACAGGGTTTCATTTCTGGTTGATTGTTTAATGGAATTTACAATCTTGTATTCAGAAGAGCTTTCATCTGATAAAAGATAAATATATTTAAAATCATATTACTGTCCTTGATTAATGAGACTGTCTGTAAACCTTTGGGTGTACCTTAGGTCATGATTAAATAGGGATTCCTGGATGCTTCATTGATATTTTGCTTCAAGCCTTTATGGCAGGTTATCAAAGTTTGTGTGGAATAGTGTAGATTTGGGCCTCCATTTGTGCACACATCATGGTTGAAATATTAATTCAGATTCATTGAAACATCTCTATTGTTTAGGTGTTGTAATTCATTTGCAAATTTTCCCAAAGAAGGTGATGACTCCTAACTACTCTTGTCTAAAAATATCTCATCAGAATTTCATTTTAAACTAACTCATCCCACCTATAATACCCCTGCATTTGCATTATGTATCCACAAAAGAATTCAATCCTTTCACTAAAATGCACAAAGTTTATCAGGGTTTTATCATGTCTTTAGCATCTCTAGCTTTGTTTTAAGAACATTTCCATCATTTAGTATTGACAAATCCTTTGAGTTTGGATAATGGATACTTGATCATGTTTTCACAAAGCCTCTTCCATATCATATGAAAAACACAAGGATATCTCCATCTCCTTACCATATAGGGGCTGCAATATAGGTTCTCTTGCCTTGGTTGATAGGCACAACCTAAAATAGTGAGGGTTGGATCAAAACCCTCTTGAAGGTGCTATCTACTCCCTCAGTTCTTGAATGCAAAAAAATAAATAGGTGTGCTTCCCGATTATAAATGACATACAAAACATCTATCCATCCTTGAGTATCTTGTGAAATTCTTGATGATGTTCAAGTTGTGTAGGAGTTTAAATCTAGATACAAATAGGCACCGGTGTTGTTTGATGTATTGGTCGGGTTCATTTGGGTAGGGTTATAGTAGATGGACGGTAGGAGGGTGTGGGGTTGTTTTTAGTGGGTAGTGTGGGAATGGGTGTTTGTGAAGTAGGTTCTACGTTGTTGTGGGGTAGTGGGGTTTTGTTTTTGGGTTGCACCATATTGGGTAAAGGTGATGTGGGTATAAGGGGTCTAGAAGGAAAAGTCAAATGGAGGAAGAGGGCGAGTTACCCACAGGGGATAACTTTGAAGTCTTATAAAGGTAGATGACACAGGGTCGTGCTTGGGGTGTGAGGAACAATGACTAAAGTGTAGTAGGTAGTGAAGTAATGGCTCAAAGGTATCGAGAGGTATTGGTGGTAAAGAGACTACAGTGTGGGTATGAGTCATGTTGTGTGCCTAGGTAGGTTAGAGATTTGTGAGGAAGGAATGGGTTGTTGTGTTATTGGGTTATGAATGGGTGAGGGGTGCTGCCATGTTGGGCAAATTGAGGTCTTAAGGCAAACGGGACAAGTTTGGGTGTGATTGGTGCGGTAGTTGTATGAGTTTGATGAGTTTGTTTCTTTAGTTTGGGTGTTGGAGTAGGTGTGGTTTTAACGTTGGGGGATGTAGTTATCTAGTTTAATAGATGGATGAGTAAGGATGGTGGTCGGGTGACCCCTAAATTGGTAATAGGTTTAGTGGTGGTAAATATTGTGGGTATGGGTTTGGGTTTGGGCATAGGTCAGGTTATGGGTAAGGGTGTGGTGTGAGTGTTAACAAATATCATGGAAGGGGTTGCAACAATAGAGGTTGTATGTGGTTTGATGGGTGGAAATGTGCTTGGGTAGATAGTGGAGGTTTCATCAAGGGATCTCTACATTTGTGTTGAGACAAGGAGTAAGAGGCGCCCCCATAATAAATCCCTAACCAAATAATCCAGTGATTTGCCAAACATGAGAATGGCATGTTTGTGGGTGGAGTTGGTGAAGACCTAATGGGAATTCCCGTAAAATGTATCTTAGAGATGGGGACTCGGTCGGCTTCAGCTTTCATGGGTAAGAGAGCTGAAAGTAGGTCTATTGGATGTCGGGTAGTGGATGGAGAATGCTTTCCAAGAGGAAAAGGTATCCCCACGGGTCTATGATGGGTGGAAGGGATGATGGGAGTTCCTCTATGAGTGGAGGAATGGATAGGTGCTCCTCTTGTGGGTGGAGGAGGTAATGGGTGCTCCTTTGTGGGTGGAGGAGGTAATGGGTGCTCCTTTATGGGTGGAGGAGGTACAGTAGGTAAAGGTTTGCTAAGTGGAGAAGCTAAGGGTGAGATGGTCTCAATGTCAATAGAAGACTCCTCCGGAGGTGATGTAGGAGATGAAGGGTGTTCTTCTATTTGTGAAGGAACAGTGACGGTTGGTTCAAACATGGAAGGAGGATTTTGGGCTAGGATTTCCTCTATGGAAGGGATGTGAGGTAATTGAGAGGTGATAGGTACCTCGTTAAAGATCACATGAACCTCACGAGTATGGGTATCGTGAGTGGATGTCTCACCTATTTGATTAGATGAAGGGGCATGATTGGGAAATGGTTTTTAAAGATTTTTGGATTTTGGTTGGGGGTGGCATTGGGATTATCCACGATCAACTTTCCTTTCTCGAGAATTTCTTGGACAATATTCTTAAAAGTGATGCGATGCGCTCCATCACTATGACCCTTCACTCGGTGATAGTTACTGAGAAATCGTGCTCCTTATACCATGCAGGGCATGGCGCATGGGTGTGTGCATGGTGGAAACAAGTGTGTGCTTTTTATAAGATTTTCTAAAATAGAAGAGTAAGGTTCCCTAATTGGGGTATATTTTTGCTACTCTTGTCTTAATCGAAAAGCCTAAACAGGTGATAGATTAGATGAGGGTGTAGCCTAATTAGATGGATGAGTTGGGCTGGTATTGAGTACCACTTTGCATTAGCGTAACCTTTATCCTTTGAATAATTGGTTGGCGATTTGGAAGAAGAAGAGGTTTCATTCGACTTGAATGCCGAATTCTTATTTCATAATTGGATTTTCTTCTCTTCGATGGCTCGAATATCTAACTTTCGTGCCATAGTGAATGCCTCATTGAATGTTTGAAAAGTTTGGACCTGCAAGGTCGGGAGATATGTCTAGCACAAGCTCCAGTAAAGAGCTCGATGAGTTCAGTTTGTGGTAGTTGAAAGGTAAGTTGATTGATTAGGCTATGCTAGTGAGTGAAAAAATCTGCGATAGATTCATCCTCATATTGACGTGTGGAATATAGATCAGTCATGGTAACTTTCTTGGTAATATTGATAGAAAAATGATCCAAAAAATCTTGGGCTACCTGATTGAATGAAAATATAGAGTGTTTGGGTAACCCACTATACCGATCTAATACATGTCTAGTGAGGGACATGAGAAAAGTTCTCAAAAGTAAGGCATAATCATGAGCAATCAAATAACATCCCTATTTAAACAAGTTCAAATGTTGTTGTGAGTCTTCCTTACTATTGAAGTAGTTGAATTTAGGCATTTCCCAATGCACAAGTTATGAAGGGATGGGAATGGATGGGTGAATAGGCTCATTGCAAATCTCATCATAAGTGAGAGTGTTGTGGGAGCCAAAAACCGATGCCTCCAGTTGTTTTCATCCTATCCATAATCTATTTAATTAGGTTGTTGGTTGGTTGTGATGATTGGATGCCTCCTATAACATGAGGATGATGGTTTTGGACATATAATGGGTGTGGCATTATAGTGTATGGGGCTGCCATGTAAGGTGATGGAGAAGAAGGAAATAAAATAGAGGGTATGTACCCTAAATGAATAATAGATGAAATAGGTGGTTTTTGGTAGTATGTATGTGGGCGAGGAAGGGTCATGGTAACCCTAGTGGAAATAGGGGCTAATGATTATGGAATGGAAAGAACTACATTTTGAAATGGGGTAGAGGTCACCGACACTGGAGGTGGGAATGTAGCCACAGGTATGTGTGAGACATGAGGGGTGGATAAGGTTGTGTCTGGGGTAATCATCAAGGTTATGGGGACATAATCGGTGCCATAGAGGTAAAAAACATTGCAGTCATGGAGGGTATGGGACCTAACTGCGAAACAACTGAGGGTAAGGTGGATGCGGGTAACACGGAGCCAGATGGGGCTGATGCGGAAGTGGGTGTGAGATTCGGGGGGATAGATATGGGCATGTCTTATATCAACTGACCTAAGGTGTCTTGAGTGGATGAATGGGAGAGGTAAAACGGTAAGGCAGTAGAGTTCTGGTCAAGGAGTCATGCGAACTCCTCATCTCTGGATAGTGATATTACTAGGCTGGATAGGATCCATGGCTGGTGATAAAATAGAATTTGGTGGACTAGGTGGGAGCGGTTGGCAACTGGCATGGAACACGAGGGTATTCTCTTGTCTTCATGTCAATACCATGTGAACTAGTACTGATCATGTGGGGCTACTTCTCTGTAAATGGTATAGAGAACAACAGGAAAAAAATGGATGAAGTAATAAATGGTGGGTGGAATGTGAAACAGGCTAACCGATGCCGGTTAGGGAAAACTGACGTTAGTCGGGTAACCGCAATTGGTCACTGTAGAATATAGGTAGTGAGTAATCAGTGAGGCAGAAGGAAAAACCTAACAAGTATGCCAAAATCGGGGATGTGTAAAATGCTAATGGGAAAAAATGATAGTGACAGAGACTGTGGAAAGTGTAAAAAGTGAAGTGAGAATGTCCTTTTGATTAGGTTAACAAAAGGACTTGGAATCGACGTCGGTTGCATTTAACCGATGGCGGTCAGAGGTAACCGATGACGGTTACTATGAGATTGAAATAGTGATGAGAAAAAGTGGTTGTGAATTAGAATTTGATGTGGAATCAGACCCAAAATTTTGGGAATGATGGTGATATGGCCTAGGCACACTCAGGTGAAGCCGGAATACACTAGCTATGATGAGGAGCATGCAAGGATGAACAAAAAAAAGTGATGAACCTGATCTTTCACCTCAAAATGAAAACCAAGCAAAAAAACTAAGAAAAATGTGATCCTAAGAGTGCCCTTTTCTATTATATTTGTTTAGCTTATGTTATTTATGGACTAACACATGAATTGTGAAATAGATTTTTTGGTGAGGATGGCTTCCTACAAAGAAGGAGATCTAAAGGGTGAGGTTTCGGGTTTGTTATAGTGCGGGCGGGATTCTCTCTAAAGTATGACTCATAGAGTAAGCAAGCGGTGCGTTGGGTGCCCACTATGCCATGATCATGTGATCACCTACATCTCTTCCAGGAAAGATGTTGTTTAAGAATGTATGTATTTGAATTTTTATGTGGGATAGTAAGACTTAGAGAAAGAGAAAGGATAGAAGTTCTTTTCTATGATTCATTTGTTAACCATCAGTGGTCATGACCTCCAAGATATAGGTTGCCCTCATTTAATGTGAGCTAATGCAAAAATTAGAATGAAATGTGATTGTTTTTAAACCCAAATTGAAAATATGAAATTGGATGAAACAATAAGATGAAGAGGAAGAGGGATGCTCTTTCACTAAAATGCGAAAAACATGAAGAAATGATTATTTTTAAATACACCAAAAGAAAAGTTTCCTTTAGAGTAAATAGAAAGAAGGAGTGGATTACCAGGGAAGAAAATTAGTGTGAACGCTTTTAGAAGGGAAGAAACACACATTTTTTCCTAGGAATAAATGAAATGCAAGGAACCTTGGATGGGTCCCACCGGACATGCCAAAATGTTTCACCTTTTTCTTAGATTGTTTCTTTGAATTGTTGATGAAACAAATAGGGTAACAGTGTAGGAGGAATACCTATTCAAATGTCGGTTGATGGGTTATTGCATGCATATGACTTCCAAATCCATAGCTGACCATGAGAGATTCCTTTTGGCTAGGAGGAACTACCTATAATGAAAGTAAGACCACCAGAAATAATTAAACAATATGGGTAGTGAATTGCCTAGCATGAGCTAGATCCAAGAAGCATGATACTTCCTAGATGGCTATCAATCCACTATTTTAAACAAATTAATGTTGAAAACAAGGTAAATCCTATTGTTATTTTGAAATGATTTAGGTATCTCACTTAAAAACACAATAAGAAAATAGATCTAATCTAACAGGCTAAGCTAGAATAGAATCCATGGGTCAAATGGTTGGTTCTGGGTTTTGCAAGTCTGATAAAGGTCTCGGGTAGGTCACCGGTGAGTGAGGGTGAGGTAAAATTAGGTGGATAGGTCTCTGTTTAAGGTTGTGTGGGCAAACAAAAAGACCAAAGCATAGGTCGGGGTGACCAATGTGGTTCGGTATAACCGGTCTGCTACTTCTTGTGAAATCTGGAAATGTCACAGAATAGGGTTTTGGTCTCCTTTGTGATTGCACAAAGGATTTAGTTGGTTGGGAAAAGGTATTGGGTGACTAGAATAGGTTTTTACGAGGTTTTGATGGGTCTATGGAGGTACAAAATGTTGGATATGGTCAATAGGGAGCAAGATAAACAATGGATGATAAAATAATTATAAAATGAAATAACCAGAAAGTATGATGTTATACTTACTTGGATTTCATTCTTGAAAGTCTATGTGTGAAGGATGGAGGTGTTGATGATGGGTTTGAAGGCTACAAGTGATCACCAACTGAAGAAAATCTTCTGCATGGGCTGCATGTACACTCCTCTTTTGCTTGGATAGATCAGAATGTGGCTAGGAATGCTGTGTAGGAGAAGATCCTCAATCTCCTTCCATGGATGTCAATTCTTGTTGGAATTGGAAATCTGAAGATGTGTTATCTCTTTGAGATTTCGTTCTTTCTCATCCACTTTTTTCTCCAATGTTTTCCAACCTTGAGAATAAGGTTGATTACGGGATAAAAAGGGTAACCGACAGTGGTTTGGCTTAACCGGTGACGGTTAGGGGAAACCGACGTCGGTCAAGGTGGGATTTTCTAGGTTTACTAAACTTAGGGAGATCCTCCTGATTTCCTTAGATCTTGTGTCATTATCCCATGGATTAGACTAGGAGCTTCTTGTGAGCATGTGGGAATGTGGTTAGAGGGAGTGTAGGCATTGATTTTTAGGGTTTGGGTAAGTCTTAGCTAGTTATGGTAACTTGCTAAGAATAGGTCTTAGGTTGAGTTAGGTTGGTGAGGTGTCTAAGTGAATGCTTGTTTAGATATTATTTAAATAAGATATTTAAATAATAAATATGGTGAGGACAACGCATTAATTTAATTAAATCAATATTCATAGGATAAAGGTGGTTATGACTAGGTAGATGTAATAAAGGGGGGCTTATATGTCGAGGGATGAAGGGGGAGTGTGACCTAATTTTAGTGTCTAAAATGCCAACCCAAGACAAAAATATATGCTAATAATAGTAAGCGTCCACCATTTTATATCTCGTTGATTATTGGTGACCATTTGGTGCACAATTGTATGATCGATTCTGGATCCAGTAGTTTCGTGATGCCTAAGCAGGTCACAGATGTACTACAAATTCCATATACTCTAATTTCGAGAGGGTTTGTTTAGCTAGATGGTACTGCATTCCAAACTATGGGGGTCATTAAGGGGCTTCACTTACTATCCATGCATGTCCTAGTTTGACATTCACACAGGACATATCTGTCATTGATCTCCCTCCCCTCTTTGCCATCTGCTTATCACAAGATTTCACCATAAAAATGGGAGGTTATTTGTCATCAGACTAGTCACATATGATCCTGAGGACCCGATATGGGACTAAGGTAACTATAAGGGTAGAACCAATCTATCACAATCATGTGGAACCTTACACATCCAAACCCATAGATGGTAATTACACCATTTTTGATCATGAAGATGAGGATGCAGATCATGAGCCAACTACTCTTGTTGAAGAGGTTCCAGATACAATTCTTGATGAAGTGAGTATAAACCATCAATATGACCCCTATGCTGATTTATTGGAAAATGAAGAATCTGGTCTGTTGTTCTTGGAGGAGACTGGATTAGGTACGTATTGCATTCATGAAGAAGATGCCATCATACCTCTTCTAGTTAAGGAATCAAACGATGCAAACAGACTTTGGAAGATGTTCTTTGATTGATCACAAAGTAAAAATGGATCTGGTGCAGGGGTTATGTTAGTATCTCCAAAAGGAAACAAATATTTCTCTTCCTTTTGGTTGCAGTTTAGTTGCCTTAATAATGTCGCTGAATATTAAGCTCTTATATAAGGGATTCAGCTGGCCCAAGGAAGAGGAATCCACACCTTGACTATCTTTGGCAATAGTAAATTGGTTGTGCACCAAGTAACAACCTGTAGTACATCAAAAATGATTTACTACAGTCATACAAAAATAGGGTCTGGGATTTGATAGAAGATTTCGAAGCTTTCAAAATTCATGCCATCCCAGAAACAAAGTCAAGATGCTAACAGGCTGGCTACCATTGGTTTTCAATACAACGTACCAACAGACATCATGAAATAAGGGAAATAGATGGTCAAAATGGTGGTTCATCTTGTGGTACTGGATAATGTGAGTAGTTAGCAGGTGTTTGATAGCGATCAACAGATTATTCTCTTCTTTTAACAAGAACTAGAATTCACTTTGCCAAACATAAAGATAAACTCCAAAAATATTATGGAGATCATATTATACGGTGAAAGGAAACAAGATGCCAAAAGGCTTGACTACATTAGAATCCATTTTCAATCTAGATGATCAAGCCAAGAACATCACCAATATGGTGGTCAAAGAGGAATATTTTGAAGAGGTTGAGGTGGCAAGGTAGAAGGTCCTGAAAATTGGTAAGGTATGCACTACTCAGGAGAAAGAGGCTTTCATCAAATTATGTTAGGAATACCATGATATTTTTGCATGGAGCTACAAGGACCTGCATGGTTTTGATCCCGTGTGTAGACACCAAATTTGTGTCTTACGACCCCTTGTGACCCTCATCGCATTTCGCAACCTAACCTCACCACCTAAACCTTACACGATTATTTATTAATTACCTTATAATTAATAAATCCACATCACCATACCTGCCACCTCATGTTGCCACCTCATCATGACCTAGTCTTAACCCTAAACTAACCTAATTAAGACCTATAACTTGGTCCAATTCCACACCTATGACTAATTACTCCTCATCCGCACCTAAAACCAACTTCATAATGACTTGACCAAGCCCGCTAACAATCCCTTGGAAGAAAAGGAGGGAAAGCTGGCTATTTTACCAAAAATAGCCCACTTTGATCGACTGCACGTTCCTACTCGACCACCGTCGGCCAGCATAATCGCCATCGGTTCCCGTAAATGACCACTTCCAACCAAAAACAAGGATCAGATTTTCATTTGATTGGGAGAAGGAGAAATCATCGAGAGAATCCAGATTTTGCTTGGCCGAGCAGAGACAAGTGAAGAAACAAGAAGAGATTACAGAGAAGGACATCAAGCCCAAGATCGCAATCAATAACCGAGCCTAAGTAACACTCATCCGAGCATCAAAGGAGGAAGCTCGCATCCAACTTGGTCCTGTCCTTTTCATCACATCCTGAAACTTGCATCTACATCAGGGGCAAGTAAGTAGTATGTTATATGTTTCTAAGCACCATTTTCTTGAGCCTGTTGATTAATAGTAATCATAAGTTTATTCCTAGATCTACTACCAGCTACAACTACACTTAACCTTCACCCACACACCCGGATATTGCCCAGAAGGCCATTTTACCACACTCTGAGTCTTCCCTATCCTCCCATCATCCCCCTCAGCCATCCACCAATCCTAATAACCCCACAATCACCTTACAACCAACTTCTATCCAGAAGCACTTAGATTGCTGCCCCTACCGGTATCGTTTATCCTCTACCGGTAGCGGTTCTCTAACCGTGGTCGGTTACCTAGTGACCGCCGTCGGTCACTGTGACTTATACCCCAAAACCCTTTTGCTCGCCTATTTGCCACCTAACAACCCCAAATCCAGCCTGGTTTATCCCTATAACTCAACCTGAACGTATCAACGACCAGTAACCGAACAAACAACGTGACGCTTTATTATTGATAGTTTAGTTTCTATTGCTTTGTAACGAGATACCTAAATCGTGATTTTGCAATAGCTTTCTATATTATCATTTGTGTTAAATCGTATTAAAAGGGGAACTGACCACCTTCGAAAGGAAGTTTTTATATTTCCTGGGCCTAAGGCAGATCCTCATTTTTTGTCTAATTAAAATCTTGTGGTCTTGTATTCTTACTTGCAGGTAGTCCTTCCAAGAAAAAGGAGTTCTTCGCGAATGATCTCGATCTCTCTCTGCGGTGCGTGCACACCATCTCAACATTCAACGGGTATTCCTCCCCAGCCCTAACCCTTATCTGCTTTTCTCAAAGGAATGATAGGATGAGAAGCAAGTCTATTCTGCAGAGCCGAAACATTCCGTGCGAAACATTTTGCACGCCTTGCAGTGGGAGCCATTTCAGGTTTGTTTTTCTCTTGCTTATTTTTCATTTTAGGAAGCATACTTGCTGTTCATTCTGTTTTTGTTATATTTAGTGAAGAATTTGTCTTACTTTCCCGCCGCATTAGTGAAAGTCATCTAATTTGCTTCATCGAATATCATTTTCGATTTGGGTTTAAAACACGCGCATTACATTCTTGCTTGATGTTTTCGATTCTAGTGAACATAGACTAAGTAATGTGTCATACACGTGGGGTGATTTCCACGGTATTGACAGAAATTAATCTTACTTTCACCGCACAACACATACCAAATCACTTCACAATTAACACAATGACTCAAAACATCCCCCTTTTCTCGCGGTATTCCTCCGCCCGATTGAGGTAACCTTATAAGCCAAAACAACTTGACATTTCCCCTAAGTCTTTGTTTAGGATTGACATCATTCCACGTCTAAAGGCATAAGCCCACAATAATTAAAGTTAACCCTAGGTTAGTCTCTGGATTTGTGTGTGCATATTGTTTGTTTTCGATTCTGTTTTTTCTCTCGTTATACACTCGCCTTCTATGATTACCTTAGAACAATTTCATAAATATACTTGGCGTTGTTAACAATCAAATTAGCAGCTTCTTATATTACCGGTCTTATTACACCGACATTGGTTAACGACCGACGCGTCGCTATAGATAGTCTAACCGACATCGCCGGTTCTGACTCAACATCGCCATTCTTGTCTTTTCAAGCCTCTGACAAACCAAAGAACCTACCAATTTCACCATTCTCAAGCGCAATTTCTCGTTCTCGCTAGATTGAAACCCTCACCGTGAACTCCTGTCCATGGTTGTTATCACTCAAAGCAAGCCGCCCCCATGGTTTCACATGCTTGCTCTGCTTTGCTTCGAATCACCCCATTCACATTCTCCCAGGGGAATCCTACGGATACCAGCGAGGTTCCTAAAATTCCTGTGGGAGATAAAGAATTTGCCAAATTTCTAGATGCTAATCCTAGCACTGTACAGTACTATTTGTCTCATGCCCTTGACCGTACACCCGACGGTCAACTCCTTGTTGGCATGCCTATCAGTATAGCTGCTCATTTAGCCCCTTCTCCACCTGATAACTCCGCTTTACCTTCCGCATCCTTAGTCCCGTCGTCTACCTCAGCAGCTTCAGGGGTCCATACGGCATAGATTGGCTTTCCTTTGGTTAATCTTGGGCCCAACATGTCATTACCGCCGACTGCTCCTACCTCATCTCTCTTGCAGACTATTCCGTTCATGACTTGCTCTCTGCCACCTATCCACACAAGCTTTCCTTCTCAAGCTCCGCCCACCTTTTCATTTCCACACACATATTCGGTAACCTCAATGAAATTATATAGGACATCCCTATTCGGTTGCCTCAACACGGCTCGTCCTCCATACCTTATCAACATTTAACCTCACCATTGTCTAGTGGTGGCCCTTGGCCCAATTTGCCTCCATTTACCACAACCACACCATCATCTCATCCAACTACCGATTTAATTAAACAAATGATGGACAAAATGCAAAACACTGGAGGCTTCTGCTTTGAAGTCGTAGCACCTTAACATACGAGCAAGTTTGTCGAGCCTATCCACCCTTCACCCCCTTCATTCATATCCTCCTTAGTGGGAATTACCAAAATTTACTGCTTTAACAAATGTAGGAGGACCCTCAACAACACTTGCGATCATTTAGACATGCTCGCTATCGATTGCTCACGACGACACTTTACTACTCCACTGCACCTTTCCCATGTCCTTATCAGGACCCGCCTTGGAGTGGTACAGTGCTTTAACCTAGCACTCAATCTTCTCTTTTAACCAACTAGCCCAATCTTTCTTGGATCATTTCTCCATTAACATTGCCAAGAAAGTATCTATCACCGACCTCTATGCCATCCGACAATTTGAAGACGAATCTATCACAGATTTTGTTGGACGATGGCGGGGCCTTATCAACCAACTTACGTATGCCTTGCCTCAAACCGAACTTATCGAACTATTTACGCGGGCCTGCGCTAAGCACATCTCTCCTACCCTCCAAATTCAAACTTTCCGTACATTTGACGAGGCCTTTACTATGGCTCGAAAACTAGAGATTCGAGCCTTAGAGGAAGAGAAATTGCGGTTGCGCAACAAAAACCCCACTTTCCGAACCCAAGATTCCACCAACAAACCTAACACCACCAATCCTCACCCATCGACCGCTTCGAAATCAAAAGGGGCCGTGCACGCGGTGATGGTCAAATCCCAACCACCGTCTAATACCCCGCCAAAAACCACCTATAAGTATAAAGAAAAACCCATCAACTACACTCCCTTGGGAGAAACATATGGTGTGATATTGGAAAAATTGCTCAAAGCAGGAGCCATTACCTTACCTCCTATTAAACCTCATTCCGGGTTTGATTCCACTCGCGCCATACCTTCTTGGTACAAAGAAAATGACTTCAGAATTTCCACCGTGTGAAGGGACACAGTCATGAGAACTGCAAGATGTTGAAAAACATAGTGTAGGAAATGGTTGATACAGGGGATATAGCCCTCGATAATCCTAACGCCCCTACTAACCGAAATTTGAAAATATTCAACAAACCATTCCTGAATCATTCTTCTAACAGTAAACTAAACCAAGATATCTTAGCCGAGGAGAGTGTTCATGAGATCCATGCAGTCTTCGATTCCCAACCAAAGACCTCTATCAAACAAATTCTCAATCAAGCCTCTTCACTAACGCAGGAAACCGAACCCCCTTCCTCGCCATCAAGACAAACTGAAATCCTTGTCGTTCCTTTACCCATCAAGGAATTAGCTGCCCAGAGTTCCCTTCTCACAAATGAGCCTTCTTATACCACATCCTTACAAGACTGTGAGCGGATGTTATCTAATTTATCTATTTCCCAAACGTCTCCTTCTACCATTCTTGTTGTACAAAAGGAAAGCTCACCACTTCTTTTCTCATCCTTAGACGAGCAACCTCTTGAACCGACATCACCACACTCTTTAAACATGACGGATCCTCTCAAACACGCCCTCCTACCTATTAGTCCTTCATCACCAAAATCTTTTCAACAACCGGGTTGACCTCTTAACACCCATTGATACAAAGGCCTCATATACCCTCAGTATCACACCCACAATGGACCGGAATCACAACCCACCTTTCTTCCATACAAAAGTTCCTATTCACACGTGAGGACTGTCATTCCATAGAAGATAGACAGGTGTTCATGGGAACGTTTGAGTACGTAATATTCTACTCAAATGCAAATGACCGATCCCGATGCCTCCACCATATACCCAAGTGTTTGCGTGAAGCTTAAAATGCCCATGTCCTCATCTTCACCCCCTCATCTCTACCAAATACCTCGTCCCACTTCTATTAACTTAGCCAAATCTTCCCCTACACTTGGGACCTTACCCATACCTAGTCTAACACACCCACCTAAGCGGCTTGATTTATCTAAAAATAAAGCCATCCATCCCATTAGGAGACAGACTCAATCTCCTCGACCTATGCCTCTATCACAACTAAAACCATCATCGTCACACCTACCTTCCATATTGGGACCCCATCCCTCTACCTTACATCAATATATCATACCTCCTGCGTTTTCTTTAAAGCGACCTATGCCTTCTGCACCCATACAGAAATCCAAGGGTATAGCAACACCGTCACCTCGCGTATCCTGTCCACCTATCAACCATAAACAAATTCCACCATCAAAAGATTTGTTTTCTGTCACTCCTATTTCTCCGTGGTTGTTTTCTGATACCACATCATCTGTGGCCTCATCATCCAACATAGCTTCTACATCAAAGAAACCACGGTTAGTTAAAACCCATTACCAAAACTCCTTGGCTAAACCACCCCCATACAAACCAACCACACCACGTCATCACCAGAATCGACCCAGTCAATAGCCTCATTTTCCTCTGACTTTGACCCACTCAAAGGGTCTTACGCCAAAATCCTTGCTATGTTGGTGGAGAATGCGACCATTTCCCTACCCCCACTTAGACCTTATGATCCATCTAAACCTCGACCTATAGGTTACGATGAGTCTAAAATCTGCGCTTACCACCGCACACCAGGACATGACGTAGAGGGATGCAAAGCGTTGAAAACCATACTTTGTCCGTCACCTCTCTCAGATAGAAAAGTTAAGAAAGACAACTTACGAAGAGAGAGACCTTTAGCTTCAATTCCCTCTCCTATACCACCTGTCCCCGCCTCACCAAGATCTATCATTATTACAGCCCCACCTCTCGAAAACCATGACCTATCCCTACCATCTTCCTCCTCTCGTATTCACGAGATCAATATGATTAGTGTTGCTACTCGAGGGTAGAAAAACAATGGGAAAGTGAAAGAAAACACGCCTGCGGCATCTCTTTCTCCGTCCACCATCCCGATTGCACCACCACCTAAAGTGGTTATTCGCGGACCTGCCTATCCTGTCTCTAATGGCATTTCCCATTGAACTATGATCAAACAGCTTCACCAATCACCTGTAAAAATGACATTGTATGATCTCATTCAGACTTCTGAATCTCATCGACAAGCTCTCATTGAGATCCTTCAAGGGATAGAGGTTTTACCTAATGAAACCTTACCCACTCATTACCTCTATTCTAACACCCAATCATGTTGCTTTTGCTCACCAAACAATCTATCTCCCCAACCACTTCTGTCTCTCGTGCACAAGAAGCCCTCACGTCAGGTTTCTCCGAAGATGAAATTATCGACTTTGGTGCCGAAGATCCTGACCCTGCTCTTTTCATCTCAACGTATGTTCGGGATATTCGGGTATGTCGTGTTATGATTGATGAGGGTGCTAGCCTAAACATCATCTCTTCAAAAGCCTTCCAACAAATGAATATCCCTTCTAGTTGCATGTGTGCCAACCCCATCATGTTGCGATCATTCAATGATGCTATTACTTCTACTTTAGGCACCGTGATCCTTAACATTCGTGTAGGACCACATACTTTACCCGAACTCTTCTATGTCCTTGAGGGAGAGTTCCAATACAACATGTTGTTAGGCCGCCCTTAGATCCGGGCTATGGGATGCGTTCCCTCCACCTTATATAGATGCATAAAATTTGAGTACGAGGGGAAGTCCTACACCGTAAAAGCTGATCCTCCCCCCTTCAAAACTTGCAATATGTTGTATCGCCCTAATGATGTGCTTATACCAGTCAAAACACCCGTTCATCCAACCCAGCCATCTACTTCCGACACACCTACACCTTCAACCAATGAAATCATTACATTTAAAATATTACTTCCTTTCCAGAGATAACATCCCAACCTCCGACCCTTAGTAGATGTTTTTCAACACCTTACACTGGGGAGTACCGCTATATAACGTTAGTTCTTTCCATACCCCACAGGAGTACGGACAGTTACATGCACATCCCACCTACGACCGTCACGTGGGGGAGGTAATCTCTTATGGACCACCCCATTGCCGCACCAACCTAACGTATGGGGGTGTTGACGCATCCTCCATTACCCCGAACCTCCTCTTGGTGTAATTCCTTTCCAATCTGATTTTCAATACTTGACAAATCGTCGTTTCGCCCTCACCTTCTTGACTCGCTGTGCTTGGAAAGGCTTTGGTTTTGGTCTTTACGAACAAGGCCGACATACACTCATTCCCGTGACTACACGCAAACACAATGATCGCAGTGGTCTCGGTTTTCCTGAAACACCTACACAGGAGACACCTCGTGTCAGCTGTATCTGGAAGAAGACGACGTCACCCCTACCAAACCATCATCACCCACTTTGCCATCATCACCCACAGAGTCGATAGACCCTGAATCTATCCCTCCTAACTTTTTTTTTTCATAAATGCTATCTTCATAGGTCCTCTCACTTATCAACGCGATAATGAGGATCCATCTTCTCTTCCCATTCTGTATCTAGACATGATCAAAGAGGATTCACCTTCGATTAATGTTGTTGAGTGCCAGGATGACGACTCCATCCTCACTTACCTTGGGGCGGACAACTCCTATATTCAACGCGCCTTACCGTCTGAAACTCAAACCATGTTGAATGAGTCAACTATAGAAATCAACATCCACACAGAGGAGGATCCTCACATTGTGAAGATTGGACAATCCATTAACACATCGAACAAGCCGCGTTTACTACCTTTCTCTCGTACCCAATAAAGCTTTCGCTTGGTCCTATGCTAACATGCTAGGAATTGATCCTACCATTGCTGTCCATAACATCACCCTAAACCCTGATTCCAAACCAGTCAAACAAAAAATGAGAAAGATGCATCCACGCATCGCCCTCTTGGTCAAAGAAGAGCTTCAACGACTTCTTTCTGTGTCCTTCATCTTGCCTATTGACTATCCTCAATGGATTTCTAACATCGTACCTATCACTAAAGCGACGGGGGGACTTCGGATATGCACGGATTTTTGAGACCTTAACCTTGCTTGCCCCAAGGATGACTTCCCCCTCCCAAGTATTGATCAACTTGTTGATCTCACTGCGGGCCATGAAATGCTTTCTCTCATGGATGGCTTTTCGGATACAATCAAATTTTGGTAGCCCCGGCCGATCAACATAAAACCGCTTTCATAACTCCTTGGGGAACCTTCTGTTATCGTTTCATGCCATTTGGCCTTAAGAATGCTGGTGCTACCTATCAGCGGGCTATGACTTACATTTTTCATGACATTATGCACACTATCCTTGAGGATTATGTCGATGATCTTCTTGGCAAATCTAAACATCGCAGTGAACATCTTGATGTTTTAACCATTATTTTTGATCGCTTTGTTACAATATTCGGTCCGGCTTCAACCAAAGAAATGTGTCTTTGGTGTTCTTTCAGAAAAATTCTTGGCTTTATCGTCTCCTCAAGTGGGCATTGAGGTTGATCCATCTAAAGTCAAAGCTATCCTAGAAATGCCCCCACCCAAAAACCTCAAACAATTGCGTAGTTTGCGGGGTAAACTTCAATCCATCCAAATTTCACCTCCTAACTCTCGGATCGATGTCACCCTTTTCATCACCTTCTTAAAAGGACATTGCCTTTCAATGGAGTGAAGAGTGTCACCAAGCCTTTGAAGCTCTTAAATCCTATCTCTTGCAACCACCCGTGCTTATTCCACCTCAGGATGATCGTCCTTTCTACCTTTACCTTTCTGCCACTGACCATGCTATAGGAGCTATACTGCACATCGGGACTCGGCACGCCGAGAACAAGCCATTTATTATATAAGTCATACTCTCGTGGATTACGAGACTAGGTATACACATGTAGAAAAATTGTGCCTAGCCCTATCATTCGTAGCCACCAAACTCCGACATTACCTCCTGAATCACAAAACCTTTGTCATCACCAACACGGACCCCATTCATTATATGTATGCCAAACCACATCTAAACCAACGCATCGCCCGATGGCTTATGCTCCTCGCTGACCTCGACCTTGAGTTTGTACAACAGAAGTCAATCAAAGGACAAACTATTGCAGACCAACTTGCGGAGGCCCCTTTACCTGGGGAACAATTCACCAATTTTAATTTCCCCTGACGAACTCATCGCCACTCTTTCACTCAGGGAAGAGTCGTATCAAATGACCCTCTTCTTCGATGGATCTAAATGCCAGCGTGGTGGAGGAGCCGGCGTTGTTCTCATCCCTCTTGACGCTGAACCTATGCCTCTTTCATTCCGGCTTGATTTCCCCTGCACTAATAATACAACGGAATACGAGGCCCTTGTTTTGGGTCTCCAGGTTGCGTTACACTTAGGTGTCAAATCTATTAATATTTTTGGCGACTCTCAATTGGTAGTCAATCAAGTTATGGGAATCTACCAATGTAAGAATGAGGAACTTCAAAAGTACAAACATTACATGGATTCACTTTTGACCTCATTTACTCGTTATTCTATCCAGACCATTCCCTACTCCACTAACAAATTTGCGGATACTATGGCTTGCTTAGCCTCGCAAATTCCAGCTTCATCAATCGACTCCCATCTTATTCAGCCTCGGTTGTTTGTATGATAAATACCGTGTCTACTAATTCGCAGGATACCCGGTACCACCAATTTCATGACTACCTTACGACCTCTGCTTCTCTCCCACCGACCTTTCTAGTAACGGCAAACGTGATTTTCTTAAAAAAATTCTCGTTATGTTGTCATGGGGGACTCCTCTATAAACGTGGCTTTGATGGCATCCTCCTTCACTGCCTAATCGGCGCGGAGGTCATTTATACCATCCAACAAGTCCATGACAACATTTGTGGTGGACATTTTAGTGGCCTTGCCATGGCTAAACGAATCCTTCACCTAGGTTATTATTGGCCTACTCTTAACAACGACTACTACGAATATGTTAAGCATTGTGTTATGTGTCAACAACATGCCAACCTTCAACATACTCCTAGCCATCCGCTACAGGTCGCACGAGATCTTTGGCCTTTCTCACAATGGGGTTTAGACCTTATTGGTGAGATTCACCCGACCTCTTCACAACGTCACCATTGGATAATCACAGCAACTGAATATTACACAAAATGGGTGGAGGCCATTCCACTCATTTCAATCAAAAAAGAAAAAATTGTCAAATTCGTTAACCATCACATTATCTGTCGTTTTGGTATTCCTCATCGCCTAATAACAGATAATGGTAAATCTTTTAAAAATAAGTTGTTACAAGACCTTTGTGACAACTTTGGTATCAAACTTAGTTTCTCATCGCCTTACTATCTGCAGGCCAATGGTCAGGCTGAATCTTCTAATAAAACCCTAACCAAAATCCTCATGAAAGTTGTCAATGAGTCCGGAAGAAACTGGCATGATCACATTCCCTTTGCCCTTTGGGCTTATCGTACTAGCATTCGTACCTCCACTAATGCCACACCATTTTCTTTGGTATATGGTACCGAGGCTGTCTTGCCTCTCGAAGTACAAATACCCTCCCTCAGAATATCTCTTCAGGATATTCTCACCAACGATGATTTCCGCCAAGAGCGGTTAGCCCAATTAGAGCTTCTTGACGAGCGTCGTCTTACGGCTCTTGATCACCTTCAAATCTACCAAAAACGCATCAAGCGTGCTTATGATAAATGGCTTCATGAGCGTACTTTTAAGGTTGGCGATCTTGTCCTCAAAGAGAATCAACATGTAACCAAACTAGAAAAGAGTAAACGTGGAAAATTTGCTCCTAATTGGATTGGGCCTTACATTATCACTCACACTTATGGATCAGGCACTTATCGTTTAGCTTCGATTAATGGTAAACTGAGCTTCGAACCCTTAATGCCTTACATCTTCGACCATTCTACTATTGAAATTAGTGTTATATCAACTTGAGCTCATTTACCACCGCATACACTTTATTTCTTACATCTCAAAATCCAATCAAGCTCACATGGTTTGATTATCACCTCCCCTTAAAAGATGCCTTCCCCTTTTTAGTGTAGTCCATGACTTCAAAGTATCAAGATGACACATTCTTAATTACACACTTATGGGATTTTCTTGAGTAAAACTTCTTACAAAAAACTAGATGCTTCATGCCCAACGGACATCTAGACCTCTAACTTATACAATAGACTGCTCCCTTGAAGGACAGCTATATGCCAAACTATTGCTCTTATTATAGATAGACTGCTCCCCCGAAGGATAGCTATACATAAGCACCGCATCTGCTACTATAAATAGACTGCTCCCTTGAAGGACAGCTATACACAGTCAGCCTTTATCAGAAGCTTCTCGCATTGATCAGCTTCGTGAAGACCTCAAGAACAACAAAATACATATCCCATGTAGACTTCCCGCATCGATCAGTCTATATCCAGAAAAATAAAAATACAAGCAATACTTCAAAGCACTTTTGAGTCATGGACTTGTCTATTTAGGTTTGGTTTTCTTTTGTCAGAATCATCATCTTATAATAAGTTCTCTACACCCTCGCCCACATCAACCACCTCACCTCACCATTTTTCAAAACAACAAAACTCAAGGGACATGACGTATATCCAATATATTGTGATTATACCACTCTTTTCACCTATCGACTTCTCGCTTTGTCTGCAGAGTACCTAGGGATTCAAGCTCATCCTACATTAATATGTGGTTTGTTTAGCTCTTCTCAATTACGGGACACTCTTGCCTCTTTTGCTTGGCTCTAGGATTGTGTGTTGACCTTAATCAGGACACGATTCCCTACTACTTGGGTATGCTAACTTTCACTTCACCCATACCTACACCAACAACATTACCCTACCAACACCAACAACATTACCCTACCAACATCAAATTTTTACTAACCAACAAAATTGCCTAACCACAACCAAATTTCCTGAATTCACCTCTCCCTGCTCCTAAGGGAGAACTACATCGGTCTGAGGCCCCTCCTTGCTTTGTGCAATGGGCTATGTAGGTAGCACTTAGGAGACATGGGGTCTCCCAAGGTTAGCTCGACCATCCCCTACCATACCCTCTCATGTGTTGTCAATATAAATATTTTTGTGTATTTCTATTTGCCAACATTCATCTTTATCCTTTTTCAAAACAAAAAAAAAACAACATTCAACACACAACCATTCTTATTATTATCATCACTCAAAACCACATACATATTTAGTTTTATTTTAGATGTTAACCAAATACATCTTCTCTATCATCGACTCATAGGTCGGCATCCTTATTTATTCTAATATTCCTATAAAATCCACTTAGACTCTTGCACCTCCTCCCGAATCAGGTGGTGATCGTGATCGTTGATGCCTCTCAGCTGGCCTCTCCATCCTCAAAGGTGCCACTGCCATTGGTTCCTCCCATTGATCCGCCAACATCTCCTGTAACATACGAATACGTCCTCTCGCGTGGAGGAATCTTGCCTCCAGTCTCTCCACTCGTAGCTGTGAAGCCTCTAACATTCCCATTGTCTCATTCACCTGTGTTTGAAGCTGGCGAGCCAAATCCTGCAGACGATCTCTCTCCGCTGTAATCACAGCTATGTCAGGGCACTCACGTGCACCTCGCAGCTCTGCTACCCACCATACTCTATAGGCCTCCATCGTTCCCGCATCCATAACCCTACGATCGGCTGCTATCTCTTCTGGCCCTTCTGGAGGTGTCGGCCGGGGAGGTGAGAATGCTGCCTCGGCGTCAATCCTCATGTATGGTCTATATGTCATAGGAATATCCTGAACGAACCCAAATTGTCACCGCACGTGATCTAGAGGAATCCTCTCGTACTCGCCCGGCCTATGCCCTGCGATCCACCTCAATCGCTCTACACCCCTCAACTCCTCAGCTATGTGCTCTGTCACCATATAGTTCCCGTACGGCCTCCAACAAATATCCGCAACTGTCACCATCTCCCATACCTGTCTATAATACTCGATGTCATCTATCACGGCCTGGGATCTCACTTCTTGTTCTGTCTGGACCCATCATCTGAATCCCAACCTTTGCACTCCTGTCTCTCCCGACTCAATGGGTCAGCCTATTAGATGCACACAAACAATATGCTCATAGGCCCAACAATGTAACAAGTACGAATAATCTAGTGTCATCTGTGTTTTCACTTGCATGCCCATAAACCTCTATATAACTCTGCCGATATGCGGTGCCCATGTGAATGTCACACTCATTTCTATCATTTCCCAAATAACACTCATCAATTCTTTTGGAAATCTTCCACCTTCCGCCCTCAAGAATGCATAATACCCCACTGCTATCATTAATAGCACGACCAACCTTGTTTTCTCGGGTGTGTTGCATACATTGTACCATACGTAAATGATAAACCTTGTCTTGTGTCAAATCTTGTGCAATGACCCAAATACTATTTATCACCGCCCCCCACTTGCTACTTGGCAAAAGACTTTACATCTAACTGTTTTCCTATCATTAGGAGTCTCAAATACGGAACACATCTTCCAAAATCACTGTCATCTCCCAAAATGTTTCACATGGAATGTTTCACTGACTCTGCAGAATAGACTTGCTTCATCCTATCATTCCTTCGAGAAATAGATAAGGGTTAGGGCTAGGAGGAATACCTTGAATGTTGAGATGGTGTGCGCGTCATCAAGAGAGAGAGATCAGATTGACTACGAAGAACTCCTTTTTGTCTTGGAAGGACTACCTACAAGTAAGAATACAAGACCACAAGATTTTAATTAGGCAATGAATGAGGGATCTACCTTAGGCCATGGAAATATAAAAACTTCCTTTCGAAGGTGGGCGTGGTTCCCCTTTTAATACGATTTAACACAAATGATAATATAGAAAGCTATTGCAAAATCATGATTTAGGTATCTCGTTACAAAGCAATAGAAACTAAATCATAAATAAAGCGTCACGTTGTTTGTTTGGTTCTTGGTCGTTTAATACGTTCGAGTTGAGTTATAGGATAAACCAGCCGGATTTGGGGTTGTTAGGTGGCAAATAGGTGAGCAAAAGGGTTTTGGGGTATAAGTCACGTGATTGGCGGCACACACTAGGTAACCGACCACGGTTAGAGAACCGCTGCCGGTAGAGGATAAACGATACCGGTAGGGGCAGCAATCTAAGTGCTTCTGGATAGAAGTTGGTTGTAAGGTGATTGTGGGGTTATTAGGATTGGTGGATGGCTGAGGGGGATGATGGGAGGATAGGGAAGACTCAGAGTGTGGTAAAATGGCCTTCTGGGCAATATCCGGGTGTGTGGGTGAAGGTTAAGTGCAGTTGTAGCTGGTAGTAGATCTAGGAATAAACTTATGATTACTATTAATCAACAGGCTCAAGAAAATGGTGCTTAGAAACATATAACATACTACTTACTTGCCCCTGATGTAGATGCAAGTTTCAGGACTGTGATGATGAAGACAGGACCCAAGTTGGATGTAGTTTCCTCCTCTGATGCTCGGATGAGTGTTACTGGGCTCTGGTTATTCATTGCGCTTGGGGCTTGATGTCCTTCTCTGCAATCTCCTTGCTTTGTGCAATGGGCTATGTAGGCAACACTTAGGAGACATGGGGTCTCCCAAGCTTAGCTCGACCATCCCCTACCATACCCTCTCATGTGTTGTCAATATAAATATTTTTGTGTATTTCTATTTTGCCAACATTCATCTTTATCCTTTTTCAAAACAAACAAAAACAACATTCAACACACAATCATTCTTATTATTATCATCACTCAAAACCACATACATATTTATTTTTATTTTAGATGTTAACCAAATACATCTTCTCTATCATTGACTCGTAGGTCGGCATCCTTATTTATTCTAATATTCCTATAAAATCCACTTAGACTCTTGCACTTCCTCCCGAATCGTGGTGGTGATCGTGATCGTCGATGCCTCTCAGCTGGCCTCTCCATCCTCAAAGGTGCCACTGCCATTGGTTCCTCCCATTGATCCGCCAACATCTCCTGTAACATTCGAATACATCCTCTCGCGTGGAGGAATCTTGCCTCCAGTCTCTCCACTCGTAGCTGTGAAGCCTCTAACATTCCCATTGTCTCATTCACCTGTGTTTGAAGCTGGCGAGCCAAATCCTGCAGACGATCTCTCTCTGCTATAATCACAGCTATGTCAGGGCACTCACATGCACCTCGCAGCTCTGCTACCCACCATACTCTATAGGCCTCCGTCGTTCCTGCATCCATAACCCTACGATCGGCTGCTATCTCTTCTGGCCCTTCTGGAGGTGTCGGCCGGGAGGTGAGAATGCTTCCTTGGCGTCGATCCTCATGTATGGTCTATATGTCATAGGAATATCCTGAACGAACCCAAATTATCGCCGCACGTGATCTAGAGGAATCCTCTTGTACTCGCCTGGCCTATGCCCTGCGATCCACCTCAATCGCTCTACACCCCTCAACTCCTCAGCTATGTGCTCTGTCACCATATAGTTCCCGTACGGCCTCCAACAAATATCCGCAATTGTCACCATCTCCCATACCTGTCTATAATACTCGATGTCATCTATCACGGCCTGGGATCTCACTTCTTGTTCTATCTGGACCCATCGTCTGAATCCCAACCTTTGCACTCCTGTCTCTCCCGACTCAATGGGTCGGCCTATTGACGCACACAACCAATATGCTCATAGGCCCAACAATGTAATAAGTACAAACAATCCAGTGTCGTCCTGTGTTTTTGCTTGCATGCCCATAAACCCCTATATAACTCTGCCAGATATGCGGGTGCCCATGCGAATGTCACGCTCATTTCTATCATTTCCCAAATAACACTCATCAATGCTTTGGGAAATCTTCCACCTTCCGCCCTCGCAATGCATAATACCCCACTACTATCATTAATAGCACGGCCAACCTTGTTTCCTCAGGGTGTGTTGCATACATTGTACCATACGTAAATGATAAACCTCATCAGAAGTCAAATCTCGTGCAAATTGACCCAAATCTGCTGTTATCGCTGCCCGCCTGCTGCTGGCAATGCACTGATACATCTGTTTTCCTATCATTGGGAGTCTCAAAATACGGAACACATCTTCCAAAGTCACTGTCATCTCCCCTATTGGTAGATAGAAGGTATTCTTTTCTGGATTCCATCTCTCAATCAACGCCTGCAACATAGCATGGTTACGTGCGATTCTTGAATAATAATGATTCCACTTAACCCCAACCGATTTATCAATGCCCATTCAGCTGGTGTTACATCCACTCGGATTCGTGACAACAACAACAGTATCATTCATCCTTAACCTTGCTTCTACCTGCATACATCAAAACGACACATAATTATTCAAAAGAACAAATCTCTACGGGTTTTTTTCTCAAAATCTGGAAACCCTTACAGTAACCGATAGCGGTTATGCATAACCGATACCGGTTACTTATAAACTATACTTAGTCACTTTGTCAAAATATACCTACCACTTCAAACATACACCTTCGATATTTATGAAGCCCGTTTACTCCTATTTCTACCTAAAAACATACAGGCCCACCCTGTTTACCTGCCCCGTAGCACTCATACCATCCCCAACCCTTGCTATCACGTTTTCTTTCTCATATCTAACCACTTACACTTCTCTCATCCTATTCAGAAAACATGCAAAAATCAAATTACAACCAAACCGTTTACCTCTTGGGTTGCAGCAGCTTGAGGTGGCACTCGTCTTCCCTCTCGTCCCTGCCTGCTGGATGCTTCTCCTTGTTCTGCCATGATCACCACCCTTTTCAAATTTGCCTTTCTGCCTTCTGAATCTCAGATCACATTCACTTTCCCTGTCTCTTTTCTCCTTCTCACTCAAATCTCTCATGCAATTCCCTGTCTCAGTCGTCAAAAAGCGTCGCGTTCGCGTATTTAACTTCTTGCATGGCTCTAAAAATAAGAACTTAAGTTGCCAACCCAGCAATTCTATTTTTAGGAAAACAATTCTTGCATAACCGATATCGGTTACTTAACCGATACCGGTCATATATCTACCGACATCGGTTACATAACCGATATCGGTCAAGTTACCACTTGTTGCTTAAACCTAAGTCGTCTCTTCATTTTTGGAAATTTTTGTGGCACCCGTCCCTTTTTCCTGCATGAACAACACCATTATCCATATTTTTCATTAAATCCACATCTCATTACAATTTCATTAACATCATTTCTCTATATTACAAAACAAACAAGCCATCAATAACCAATATCAAAAACCATTACTCTATACACCATTTGGATCCAAATCAACAGCTACAACCATTTAATATTCACACTCCAGCGACCAAACATACAACATTTCATAATATAACATGTCAATTAAACTCATCATTTATATCTATATACATCCCATCAACAAAAGACATCAACATCATTAATATATAACACCATGTCAATCAAACTCATCATACATCACATATCACAAACCATCGACAAAACATTTAACGCTTTTTACGCACAGCATGTGAGTCAAAACATCATATCTATATATATACAAAGTTTCAAATATACAATGTGCCCTGCATCGGGGCCTCTGTGATCTCATAATACAACAAAATCCGCACGCAGGCCATAATAACTATCAATAATCTCACTCGCTCAGCAGCGGTCTCTCATATCAAAAACATACTCGGCTCGCAGGCCGGTATCAACTGTACAACCCGTACTCGGCTCGCAGGCCGGTATAATAAATAAATGAATGAATAAATGAATAAATAGGCACGCAGGCCTCTATCAACACAACCGGTTCGCAGACCGGTGCCCATGTCCAATATACAAAATGTGCAGGGACCCCTCAGCTCTCTCCACCTCCCTGCTTCGCAATGCTTGCTGTCCCTCGCCCTAACTCTCGCCTCTTGCCTCGTGACGGACCCACCATTTACCGTGTGGCCGCACTCCCCGAGACCTCTGGCCAGAGAGGTCTGCCCACTCTCTATGTGCCGCATAGGGCTGATAATCAGCCCAAGTACCTTTAAGAATATCTTGATAGTATCGGGCCTCCGCTCTAGCCTCCATGTAACGCTCTTGAGCCACCGTAGAGTCTGGGGTTGGTCCTGACACCTACTACCGGTGCCCCAAAGTGCTGTGCTTTGGCTGGCTGCTTTGGTGGTGCTGTGGGCTAATGGCGGTACTGCATCGTACTGCACAATGCTGGGCCGTGGCTGTGCAGCAATCTTTGAGTAGTGGTACTGCACTTTCATGCAAGGGCCGTGGCCGTACTACCACTCTTACCGTGGTGGTGTGCTCGTGCACTTCGAGCTCAAGCTAAGCTGCCTATGAAACACCTATTTGTGCTCGGCCCGTAATAGCTGCTGCCCCTCGTAATAATTGTAACTAACTCCTCCAGGTCAAATATCGCCACCTCACACAACCAATGCTCCAATCTTAACTCTCCATGTCGACATGGCTCAAATTGGTTTCAAATTGCAAAAGTGACAATGACAGTCAGTATTTCTCTTTTTATAGGTTTTTCACCCATAACCGATATCGGTTTTATTACGCCTAAGAAACCAAGATTTGGAGGTTCCATCACCGATATCGGTCACATCTGAATCGAAACATCGGTTTTATTCCAAATTTCCCCCAATTTCGCCTTATTTACTATTTGCCCTTTTCACCCACATCGCCTATATCAACCTTTGCTGCAAACACCCTAACCATCCGGCCCGACCCAAGGCCTCACCTACGACCCAAGGCCTCACCTAACCAACTTGGCCCGACCCAAGGCCTCACCCTAACCAACTTGGCCCGACCCAAGGCCTCACCCTAACCATCTGGCCCAACCCAAGGCCTCACCCTAACCATTTGGCCCGACCCAAGGCCGCCACCAACCTATTTGGCCTGACCCAAGGCCGTGACCAACCTATTTGGCCCGACCCAAGGCCATGACCTACCCATCCGGCCCTAACCCCAAGGCCGTAACCTACCCATCCTACTAACCCAAGGCCTCACCCTACCCATCCGGCTCGACCCAAGGCCGTAACCTACCTAACCAAACCCAAGGCCGTAACCTACCCATCCGGCCCGACCCAAGGCCTCACCCCAACCATTTGCCTTTGACCCAAGGCCGTACCACTTCAATACCTTACCCAACATCAACAACATACACTTTTATCCACCCATCATGTAATTTTTTGTTTAATCAAGCTCACTGCTTCGTGTTTTAGCATGATTAGGGTCCTTGACTTGATCTATCGACCAACTTTGCCTAGACCTGACCGTGACGTTTATCTCAACCAAACCAACCATTTGGTACTTTGCCGAACATGTCTAAACGTTCCTGTACCTTACTTGTTATATACCCGGAGTTACTTCCTGCCTTGATACCAGGGATTATATCACCCTTGTTTGGATAAACTATCGACCTTTACCTATGCATTGCTGGTTTGCTAGTCAAATCATGTACACTTACGCAGTCGCACTCATCGCATTTCAACGCGTAAGGCCCGCTTCTTTGGACCTACCCCACCATCTCACCCTCATCTCAACACCATTTACCCTTTATCAACCCTATCCCCGATTTCACGCTTACCTCAATCATGATATATTTGAGGGGGATTACCTATACCCTTAACAGAGTAACGACTTCTTATTATTGTCCGTGTAGCTTTACAAAACAAACTACACGACAATAAGGGGCTAATTTAGACACCAAATTTGTGTCTTACGACCCCTTGTGACCCTCATCATCGCATTTCACAACCTAACCTCACCACCTAAACTTTACACAATTATTTATTAATTACCTTATAATTAATAAATCCACATCACCATACCCGCCACCTCATGTCGCCACCTCATCATGACCTAGTCTTAACCCTAAACTAACCTAATTAAGACCTATAACTTGGTCCAATTCCACACCTATGACTAATTACTCCTCATCCGCACCTAAAACCAACTTCATAATGACTTGACCAAGCCCGCTACCAATCCCTCGGAAGAAAAGGAGGAAAGCCGGCTATTTTACCAAAAATAGCCCGCTTTGGACCGGACCGCACTGCCGTTCTACTCAACCGCCGTCGGTTGCATAACCGCCATCGGTTCCCCGTAAATGACCACTTCCAACCAAAAACAAGGATCGGATTTTCATTTGATTGGGAGAAGGAGAAATCATCGGAGAATCCAGATTTTGCTTGGCCGAGCAGGTAGACAAGTGAAGAAACAAGAAGAGATTGCGGAGAAGGACATCAAGCCCAAGACTGCAATCAATAACCGAGAACCGGAACACTCATCCGAGCATCAGAGGAGGAAACTGCATCCAACTTGGGTCCTGTCTTCATCATCACAGTCCTGAAACTTGCATCTACATCAGGGGCAAGTAAGTAGTATGTTATATGTTTCTAAGCACCATTTTCTTGAGCCTGTTGATTAATAGTAATCATAAGTTTATTCCTAGATCTACTACCAAATACAACCGCACTTAACCTTCACCCACACACCCTGATATTGCCCAGAAGGCCATTTTACCACACTCTGAGTCTTCCCTATCCTCCCATCATCCCCTCAGCCATCCACCAATCCTAATAACCCCACAATCACCTTACAACCAACTTCTATCTAGAAGCACTTAGATTGCTGCCCCTACCGGTATCGTTTATCCTCTACCGGCAGCGGTTTCTCTAACCGTGGTCGGTTACCTAGTGACCACCATCGGTCACTGTGACTTATACCCCAAAACCCTTTTGCTCACCTATTTGCCACCTAACAACCCCAAATCCAGCCTGGTTTATCCCTATAACTCAACCTGAACGTATCAACGACTAGTAACCGAACAAACAACGTGACACTTTATTATTGATAGTTTAGTTTCTATTGCTTTGTAACGAGATACCTAAATCGTGATTTTGCAATAGATTTCTATATTAAAAAGGGGAACTCGACCACCTTCGAAAGGAAGTTTTTATATTTCCCGGGCCTAAAGGCGATCCTCATTTGTTGTCTAATTAAAATCTTGTGGTCTTGTATTCTTACTTGCAGGTAGTCCTTCCAAGACAAAAAGGAGTTCTTCATAGTCGATCTGATCTCTCTCTACGGTACGCGCACACCATCTCAACATTCAATAGGTATTCCTCCTAGCCCTAACCCTTATCTGTTTCTCGAAGGAATGATAGGATAGAAGCAAGTCTATTCTGCAGAGCTGAAACATTCCATGCGAAACACTGGATTGGATCAACATACTAATATGAACCCTATGCTGATTTATTGGAAAATGAAGAATCAGTCTCATTATTCTTGGAGGAGATTAGATTAGGTACATATTACATTCATGATGACGATGCCATCGTACCTCATCTGGTTAAGGCATCAAGTGATACAAATGGAATGTGGCAGATTTTCTTTGATGGATCACAAAGTAAAAACAGATCTGGTGCAGGGGTTATGTTAGTATCTCCAAAAGGAAACAAATATTTCTCTTCCTTTCAGTTGCAGTTCAGTTGCACTAATAATGTTGCTGAATATGAAGCTCTTATACAAGGAATTTAGTTGGCCCAACGAAGAGGAATCCACACCTTGACTATCTTTGGCGATAGTGAATTGGTTGTGCACCAAGTTACAACCCGTAGTGCATCAAAAAATGATTTACTATGGTCATACAAAAATTGGGTCTAGGATCTGATAGAAGATTTCGAAGCTTTTAGGAATTCATGCAATCCCTAGGAAACAAAATCAAGATGCTTTGATAGGTCTGGCTACCATTGGTTCTCAATACAACGTACCAACAGACATCATGAAAGAAGGGCAGCAGATGGTCAAAATGGTGGTTCATCTTGTGGATAATGTGAGTAGTTGGTAGGTGTTTGATAGTGATCAACAGATTGTTCTCTTCCTACAACAAGAAGTAGAATTCACTACCAAACATCAAGATAAACTCCAAAACTCTTATGGTGATCAGATTATACAACTAAAAGGAAACAAGCTGCCAAAAGGCCTAGTTACATTGGAATCCATTTTCAATCTAGATGATCAAGCCAAGCAGAGCACCAATATGGTGGTCAAAGAGGAAGATTTTGAAGAGGTTGAGGTGGCAAGCGAGAAGGTCCTAAAAATTGGTAAGGTATGCACTACTCAGGAGAAAGAGGCTTTCATCTGATTATGTCAGAATACCATGATATTTTTGCATGGAGCTATAAGGACTTGCGTGGTTTTGATCCCGGATTGGCTCAACATACTATTGAACTAGATCCAAACTCCAAACCAGTTCATCAAAAGTAGAGGCCAATTAATCCCAAAATCAAACCACTGATGTGGAAAGAGCTAACCAAGCTTATCGAGGCCTGTATAATTTTTCCTATCAAGCATTCTTCATGGGTAGCTAATTTGGTACTGTAAGGAAAAAGAACAGTGAAATTTGGTTGTGTGTGGATTTCAGGGACCTGAACCGTGCCTCTTTGAAAGACCACTACCCTCTCCCCTCAATGGAACAAATCCTCCAAATAGTGGCAGGGGCTCAAAGATTTTCCTTTCTCGATGGATATTCAGGATACAATCAGATTCTGGTTCAAGAATCTGATCAATTCAAGATGGCTTTCACCACCAAATGGGGCATGTATGCTTACAACAAGATGCCTTTTGGATTATCTAATATAGGGGCCACCTTTCAGAGAGCCATGGATATGGAGTTTAAGGGACTCATCAATGATATGATCTTGGTTTACCTTGATGATATCACTATCTACTCCAAACATGTTGAGGATCATATCACCCATCTAAGGAAATTTTTTCAAAGGTGTAGGGAATTTGGCGTCTCACTGAATCCAAAAAGTGCATTTTTGTGGTGTAGGAAGGAAATTTGTTGGGACATATTGTTTCAGCAGTAGGTTTGTCTATCAACCTAGCTAGGATTTAGTCAATTATGTCCTTATCCCTCCCAAGTCATAAAAAGGGTCTCCAAAGTTTTTAGGAACTATAAATTTTGTGCGAGAGATTTATTCCTCAGTTTGCAATGTTGGCAAAACTACTGACGGCCATGCTTAAAAAGAATATCCCATTTTCATGGATGAAGGAGGGAAGAGAAAGTTTTGAAGCCATCAAGACAACTATCTCCCAAGCTCCTACACTGGTGAATCCTCGGTTTGATAGGGATTTTATTCTCTATGCTTTCACAGGTCAGGAAAGTATTTTAGGAATTCTCACTCAACAAAATGATGACCTGATGGAGCAACCCATTGCCTTTTTCAGTCAGTCTCTTAAGGAATACGAACTCAAATATTCCTTTGTCAAAAATAGGTCTTTGTAGTCATTTGATCCCTAAAGAATTTTAGGCATTTGTTGTCTAACAACAAAATCCATTTAATGGTTTCTCATCCTAGTGTCAAAGAATTTTTGTTGAATAAGGAGATGAATGAGAAACAAGCTAGGTGGATTATGAAAGTAATGGAGTATGACGTACACATCAAGGTCAATAACCTTTTCGTGAGGCAAAGGGTTATGTCGCGAATGGCCACCCTGAAACATGGAGACCAAAGATACGAAAGAATTCATGCTTCTGCATGATGATGAAGGAAATGATCAGATTGATTGGTCAACTAGGATGAAGAATTTTCTTCTCTCGGGATATATCCTCCAAACATGAATAAAGTCCAGAGATGAACTTTCCATCTGTATTCTATTCCATATGTCATGATAGATAATGTTCTCTTCCAAAAGGATCTAAATGGTGTTCTTCTACGTTGCATCAGGATAGAATAGGTGAACAAGGTATTAGAGGAATTCCATAATGGCCTGTCTGGAGGACATTTCTCTACATGAAAAACTGCCACCAAGATCATGCAAGCTAGTTATTACTGGCTAGACTTGTTCAAAGACTCTCATATCTTGGGTGAGGAAATGTAAAGAGTGTGCTCTTTTCATAGGAAAATAGAGGCTAACAACTCTCCCATTACGCCCCATTCAGTGGATCAACCCTTCGTTCAGTGGGGTTTATATTTCATCGGGATGATTAATCCTCCATCTAGTGAGGGGCATAAATGGGTCCTTACTACCACGGATTATTTCACTCACTGGATAGAGGTAGTCACCCTAAAATAAAGTAATGAAAAGGTTGTTCTAGATTTTCTAAAAATTTTGATGACAAGGTTTGATGTTCCTTTTACTGTTATCTCATAAAATACTATGCCTTTCCACAAGATAAAGATAAGTGAATGGGCCATCAAGAATAGATTTTACCTCAAGAATTCATCTAATTATTACCCACAGGGAAATGGGTTGGCCGAATCTCAGCAACAAGAATCTTATAAGAATCATTAAGCGCACTATGGAGGCCAATAGAAGAACCTAGCATACACAGCTCAAGACCGCCCTATGGGCTGATCAAATAACACCTAAAAAGGCCATTGGGGTTTCTCCTTTCATGCTCATATATGGAAGGGAAGAAAAACTTCCACTTTCCTTGGAAATGCCTTCCCTAGATTTGGCTTATCGGCTTGAAGTTATGGAAGATGAGGCCTTAACAGTGAGGTTTTCTGAACTCATGGAGCTAGAGGAGATTTGAAACACCACCATGAATATGTTGACAGAACATTAGGCTCAAGTTAATAAATAATTTGATAGGAAATCCTCTGATAGGTTGTTCAGGAAGGGATTTGGTTCTAAAATAGGATGAAGATCATGCCAAACCCAACAAGCACACCAAGTTTGGTGCTCTCTGGAGTGGGCCTTATGTTATTACAAGCTACAAAGAGGTGAATTCATTTTTCCTATCCAGACTTAATGGATACCTCAAATCTTTCTTTTGAGGAGGTTTCACCTTGTACAATGTTTTTTCCTTTCCTCCAAGTGCTCTGCACATTCTTTTGTTTTTATTTTCGTTTGATTGCATGTTTTCTATTTTGGTTTTGGTTTTTTAGACTCCTTTGCCCAATTTTTGCTTAAGGCTACTGGTCTAAAATCTTAGTAGGCATGCTTTCCCAAGATTGCCAAAAATGTTAACCATTTAACCTACCCGAAGAAGCCTATGTGTCATATCAATGTTTTTAAAATAAATCCTTGCACAGTGATTGTTTTTTTGCTAAGGACGAGAATCTGAAATTTTTAATTTTCGGGCTTGATTTTTTCCTCTTTTGGAGTTTTTTTAGCTCAGATTCAAATTTCATTTGAAGTTTTCAAGTCCAAATTTCAAAAATTCTAATTTTTTGGACTTTTTAGTTTTCGTTTTCAGGACTTTTGGCTCTTTTTGTTTAAATCCCTCTTGGACTTCCAAGTCTGAATGTCTGAAAACCCAAATTTTGGGTTTCCGGGTTTCAGCTTTTTTAGAGTTCTCTCGAGTGATTTTTAGGATTTTAACTTGAAGTTTTCCAAAGTCTAAATTTCTGAAATTCTGAATTTTTAGACTTTCAGGTTTTCGGGTTTGGACTTTTCAATCACCAATTCGTCTTTTTGCTTCCCATTTTCTGAAGTCTGAAATCCCAAATTTTTGGAATTTCGGGCTTTCAAGTTTCAGACCTTTAGAGATTCTATGCATAATTAATTTTCACCTACCTCCGTATGGATCAGATTTTTACCATTAATATTAGGATTTCTATTTAAACTTGGATTTTTACTTGTCATTTTTACCTGACACATTCACTCTGACATTCCATTCTTGTACTTTGTGATGTCTTTTTCAAGGTATGTTTTTTGTTTATTTTCTTTTGGTTTTAGGTATTTTTCCTCCGTTTCCTCCTCATTTGGGTTTTTCTTTTGGTTTCCCTCTTGCTTTTTTATGATGTCATTCTTTTGGTTCACCATGTTTTGTTTTTTGAGTTTCCTCCAGGTATTCAAAGTTGTTCAAAGGATCTTTTTAGGCCTCTCATGCTTCTTTTCATTTTCTATCTTTGGTGATTTAACATTAGTTTTGCAAATTCCTCAGAAATCTTTAGAAAGACTCATTCAGAGAATTCCTTTGGAAGATCACAAAGTGGGAAATTCATTCGGAGAACTCCTTTGGAGAAAATATTTAGAGATCTCAGTTTAGGAAGTTTCTTTCAGAACTTTCTCATTTCAAGATTTAAGAGATTTGTTTCTTTTAGGATTTTGGAGATGTTTTGCTTTTAAGTTTTCAGAACCTTCGGCTTTGGGAATTCTTTCAGAAAAAATTATTTCAAAACTTTTGATTTCAAAATTTTAGTTTGGGAAACTCTTTCAGGGATTTCGATTCGGTGATTCCTTTCAGAAATTTTCCAGTTTGGAATTTCGAAGATTTGTTGTTTTTAGGTTTTCAGAATTTCTATGACATTCAGCTCCTAAAACATAGGTTTTGATGTCTGCTTCCACTTCAAAGGGAAAAGAGAAGATGAAATACTCATTTCTTGGGGTTTCTCCCCAATCCTGCTTGTCCTCCGACTTAGGAAATATTGGGGACACTGATCTAGGACAAATTGATCTTCCCAATTTCTAGGAGATTAAAGGCTCCAAACAAGAAACCATGGATGCAGGCCATCTACAATAGTGGTCTTACCACTCGCTGCAAGTTTTCCCGCATCATGTGCATTACCTTAATGCTTTTTAGCTACAACAGCCCACTTCGACAAGGACTCCATGTCAGTTAGGGATAGTGATGATAAGGTGGTAATCTATTTGGACCCATATTTCTTTGAGGATTTGCTTAAACTTCCAGATGTTCAAGATTACGCCACAATTTCACCAAAAATAGCAGTGGAACACTGGGATAAGAAAGAGGAAGTATGCTCAAAGGTTATGATGAAATCCTATCTGATTAAGAATTTTTCCAAATTACCCAAAACTATACATCAATCAGATTTTATTCAGGAATTCAATGATCTTATTGTGCTATTAAGCAGAGTCTCAGGTCTTCCTTTTACAAAGGAATTCTAGGAATGGATGTTTTTGTACATAACAACTATCAAGAAGAATGATGATTTTATCTGATGGGGGAGCATATTAGTAGCAACATTCGCTATCAGTTGGGAAAAGTGTCGAAATAAAGACCTTTTACATGACATATTTCCTAGTATATGTGTCTACTGCAATGGGAAGATTTTGTGGGTTTGAATACTAGGGGTATTCACAGCACCTCCCAAATATATGAGTTTTATCCCCAACTCACTCTGGATGAGGGAAGCAAGCATTTCCAAAGAGTCAACGATGCTTTCTTTATTGTCTTCCTCTATCATTTTGAAAAATAACTATACAATCAGAGGGTTTCCGATGAGGCTTTCCAAGAGGTATGAGAATGGGGAGCAATCTACTTTTAGTTTCCTACATTCACCTACATTCAGATTCTAGGTTTCATAGGTGCCCCAAGAAAATTTTTGAGGTGCCCCACTAACAAAAATGGATTCTTTTGGAATTAGTTTGGTAGTTGTTGGATTATCATCGAATCCAAAATAAGCATCACAAAGTAGGAATGCATTTCCCTGTTTCGATTGGTAGGTATTCTTGCCCAAATATTCACAAGGAAAAAATGTTGATGCAAAATGGCTGAGGTAACCTTGCAAACCTTCCATCCATGAACTAATTTTTATTATTATGGTATGTTTAGGAAGACAGCTTTTATCCAGCACTCATGTACCTAATTAGAAGATATCTAGATTCATTGTTGGGATGAATATATCATGTGACAAAGGGATTATGAAAGATTAACCCTTGACAAAGTTTAGCAATTTGGTTTGGCTAATGTGCCAAAGGACATGCAAGATAATGATGAGGTCCTGGATTCATCATACAAGAGTGATAATATTTCCAATCAACCACTTTGCCATGGGTTGATTGGTATGTGGAAGAATGTAGCAATACTAAGGAAAGGGTGGGACCCATTCTAAAGAGGACTTTCAGTTAGTTGACTACCTTGGGAATCTCACCCAAAGGGGAAAATCAACCTACAAATATAGGGGCTACACCAGCAATAAACCAACCAACACCCACTAAAGGAAAGAGGTCAACTCAAAGGGTTCCTATAATTCCAAATAATATTTCCTTTGTTGTTGGTGGCTCATCTCTCTCTAAGTCTGCTCATCCCGATATTACATCACCCGTAGTTCCCCATCACGAGTATTTGAAGTCAGTGACTCTCCTAGTGTCATCCAGGATCCATCACATCTTCTCCTTCCTCAATTATCACTTCCAATATCAGCTCTTTCCACTTCCACCATCATTTCTTCTTTCCCCTCCCCTTCTATAGCCCAAGTATTCTCGTCACTTCTAGTTCTATCAATTAGGGAAAATATTGGGTCACCCATTTCCTCTACACTTCCTTTAACACTTCCATTTTCTTCAATCACAACCCCAATATTTCTTTGTCAATTCCTATGGTTGTCCTTACATCCACACCTTCCATCATTACTACCTCTGCTCAAATACCAACTGATATTTCTAGTGATCTTGCTCTAACTAATGCCTTAGGTATTGGATCTGCCACTCCATCTTCATCAGCTCTAGCCATACCAGAATGAATGTTTAGACAAACTCCCAAGAAAAATAAAAAGGTTCCTTTGAGATATGTTTTAGATCTCATAATATTGGATTCTATGCAAAAAATACTAGCCAACAGACTAAGAACCATATCAAGACTGACGGTTAATTCATCTGGAGAGCATGTGATATAAGTGGCTACCCCCGTTATGGGGAAAACTAAAGAAAAAATCATAGCAACAGATTACGAGATATCAAATTTCTCATTGGGGAAGGATACTCATGAAGGATCCAAGCAAGATGTACACACTACTCTTAGGGCCCTTTTGCAAAGAAATATGATAAAGACAAGGCCACCAAGGATGAGCTCAAGGCCAAGGTCATGTAGCTCACTGCATTGCTACTACGTAAAGTAACCCAACCCACTCCATCCACTGACGTCTCAACTACTACGAATATGAAAATTTCATCTACAATCAATGATATTTCTTATCATGAGCTCAGAGAAGCTAGGATAGAAAGGGAGATTAGTGAGTGGATGGATGGAAAGAATTCTGCAGGAAGCTAATCCTTTGATCAAGGAAGCGTTGAGATATATAATGATTTGCAGGTTGCAAAAATCACCATTTCTAAGATGGATGAATCCTTCTCTAAGGATAATAATAATTTAAATTTAACTTTGGCAACATGGAGTGAAATTAGAGAGGAGGATTATGACTTACTTCTTCAGGAAGAGGTGATTGATGATGCCTCTAAATTGTTTAAATATCAAAAGGCCATGGAATTCCAATGTCAAGTATTACAATATCTGATAAATAAATTGGAGGAGAAATGAATGGAGATTACAGATTCCCTAAACAAAATCTTAGAGGAGTTTGACAATGTCAATTGTAAATTCTTCAATGAAAATATCAATGCTCTTCTTGAGGATCAAATTAAGGAAAATTTCAAAGATTTTGTGAAGCATGACAATGATGTCACCAAGACTTTCAATAGTGACTCCATTTACCGACTGGTCTTATGTCAAAAATTCATAGGGAGACTAAAGAATGTCATAACTAAACTTTGAAGGTTACCAACTAGGATCACGAAAGAGATCAAGATAGTAGACATAGTGAATCATTATGCATGTGGGCCTAGAGATGAAGAAACTCATGGTGTTATCAAGCACTTATTTGAGTACAGACACTGAATGGCTGTATGGGAGGAAGGACAACAAAAACTTGTAGAGAAAGGAGATGCAGATGAATCAGGCCAAAGCTGAGTGGCCATGAAAGGATAGGTTCAAGCTCTAGGATTGGTCAAAGTTGTAGGGTTGACTAATTCAAACCCTCTCAAGAAATTTGTTATTTTTATGGGATCCTGTTCCCTTAATATTAATGACATTACTATTAAGGGCTCAGTTATAATGGCTCAACCTAGGAACTTATAAATAGTGGAATGCTTCCATTATTTGATAGACATATTTTTAGAGATTTTTGGTGAAGTTGCTCTTCAATCTTGGAAGAGTGCTTTCAGATATTTTTTAAAACCTTTTAATTATATTTAGAGTTATACCTTGCACTTGAAGATATGTTTTATTGTGTTCAATGATTAATCATTGTATGATTTGTGAATGCGATTATTTGGAATTATTGATTAATTTACCTTTATTTCGGATTATCTATTTCATATTGTGAAAAGAATAGTGTGATTACCTTTCATCAGTTGTGAGAAACTATTTTCCTTCTGTTGATTAAGAGTTGCATTATTATTATCACTTAAGTAGATGCTTGACATGTGCTTGTGATTATCCTCTTGATAAATTATTTGTGTATCAAATCAAAGCTGATCTTTCTATTGTGTATGTTTAAAGTTTAACAAAGGAACGTGTGCTTCCAGTCTATGGTATTTTGTACCCTTTCCAAGTTGCAATAGGTGAAGGTGGCCAATGATGCAAGCATCCTACCCACATTAACCCTTCTAGAAGTTGAACATCCCTTTTCTTAGTGCATCACCACTTCTAGCATAGATTTTATTTCCTTGCATTCTCTCTCCCTAATCCCATGAAATGTTAGCATAGGTCTAGTTAGCCATCTTTCTTGCATCAGAAGTAGTGTTGTGTTTAGTTTAGGAAGAGGAAGTTGACTCCTCTGGGAGGTTCACCTCAAGCACAAGTCCCACAGCTTGAGAGGTGATCCCATGTGTCCCAATCACATTGAATTTTGTGATTAATTCCCGGAGTCATTCGGGGGTAAAGTGAATTGGTGAGAACAATAATATAGATGAGAACATCACAATAACAGGAGGGAATCAGATCTGAACTATGAGCATCATCAAGAACATAAGGGTTTGGATCCATAAACATAAAAGGAAACATACAGATCAAGATCCATGACTCAGATGTTTAGAACATTCCCATTGTATTAATTCCTCAATATTATAGTAGCCAAATACATTAAAGAGTCCATGAAAAGGAGCTAATAAAATAACAAAGTCCCCATATATTCTCTACAATAGCTTCATTATAGAGATTACATCCATGCTTCTCTTAGCTCTCACACACATACATTATCTTTTCTTTCTTGGACATCCACTCACACCCCTTCTTGCCATGCAAAATAATACATAAGAAATAACTAGAAGGAATCTTCTCTAACCACTTCATCATTACTCAAGACATGAAAAATGTCATCATGTCTTTCCCTAATTGAGTATCCTCAACATGCAAGTTCTAGCTAATCCATAACAACAACTCCTTATCCTACTATGATAACCATAATGATGCCTTGGAATATGCTTTCCTTGAGCTGTAAGTCTTTCATATCTTACCTTTATCCTTAACTAAATCTAGCCACCTTTCCATCTTTCCCTTTATCGTGGCTTTACCGATTCTTCCAAAAATTACTAAGTCCCGAATCCACCCTTCCTAGGCACGAGCCTTTACGCATACCCAAAAGTTACTTTGTACATGCCTTTGTATCCTCCTTCAGTACGCATGCCACATCCCTCTCGTGCCTTAGGTACTTAGATACTTTAGGGGTTAAACATATAAAAATGTTCCAATACAGTGAAAAGGTTCCAATACAAAGCAAAGGCACAAAATTATGTCATAAAGGCATTTATGTATGAAAAAGGCCTAAAATAGGTCAAAAACTAACAAAAATGTAGTTTTAGAGATTCAAAGGCCAAAACAAAGGTGCTACAATAGGAAACATAGGCACTAAAGTATTTCATAGGTGTTTAAATAGGGCATAGGTGACATTCTATAAAGAATTGGTGCCAAAACATTGGTCATAGGTGTTGTTTCGCACTAGGAATGGAATTTCACCAAAAAACTCAAAATTTGAAGGTGTAAACAAAAGTGGAAATTCTTGAAATTTTGACATCATGATCTAGGGATAAAATAATATTATAAATGATGAAAAATGGGTGGTAAGCCCTACTATGGGTGATAAAAATGTAGTGTTAGAAAATACTATTTGTGAATATGAGAAAAAGAAATAACTTGTTCCTCTAATCTAATCCTTTCAAACAATAATTCGATAGAAAAATGCATTGAAAGGGGGAAAGAGAAAATACCTACACTTACTAAGAAGATGTAATGCTCCTCCTTTTTTGTGTTGGATTTTCTCTTAGATTGGTGTTGATTGCTTCAGATTTGGTGGAGAAACTTGGGTAACACCTCCCTTTATTTCCTTAGATTTCTTGATGAAGGATGAATGAATTGATGGATTGATTAAAGATGGATTCAATATTATGGATGATTGATGAAAAAATGGAAAATATTTTCTTTGGATTTACTAACTTTCTCTCATGGATGAAGAGAGATCAATTTATAGTTTCGGGAGAGAAAAAGGAGGGTGAAGATCCATCCAAGTAGGATGACAATCAATGGTTGGAAATTTATAAGATGATTGGAGGATTTATAATTTGAATTAAAAATTTCATGGAGGGGAAGAAGCTTCCATTAAATTAATAATTAAATGAAAGTATAAGTTTATAGAGGCTTCTAGAAATAGAAGCCCCTAGATTTAGAGGTGCAGGGATATGTGATTATGATTAGAATTATATTAGGTTAAATAAATATGATTAAGGGTGTGATTACATGGAAAGGTTCGGTGTAGGTAGGTTTATATTAGGTGCGTAGGTGGGTGTGGGATTATTAAATTCCTATAAAATTTTACTAAATATTAAAGTAGGATAATGGGATGAAATAAAAGGGTATTAATGATAAAATGGGATATTAGATGATGAAAATAATGTGATAAAGGGATTAATAATAATTAATCTTGTGATTCATTATTATAGGGATTTAGATAGTGATGATGTTAGGATATTTGAGGGAAAAATTAATCATTATTAATTATGTAAACCTTTTAGGTGTCTACCCTTATTTCAACTAGTTGTAGCACAAGACTCATAGTCGATCCGTCCAATGTAAGACTTATACACGAGTTCAACACATGACTCATGATAAATATTATGAATTTGTTCTGAATGTTTGTGAATTATGACCTTGGTCAGTGATAAAATCATGTCTCCTAATTAATATGTATCATCCTTCCACCATTTTTTATCTTTTGTAGCAAAAGATTTTGTGGCTAGATAAATGGACAACTTCTTCAAATCATGTCTATTTGTAATCACCATATTTCCTATCCTACAATCAATCAAAGTGGTATTAGTTGATATCCAAGGGTGTCTTAGGATCAAAGGGTATCCAATTTTCTTATTATTATTTTTAATGACCATAAAATCCACTAAATAATCCCATGAATCAATGCTTATGGTCATATCTTCTATGATCCTTTTGGCTTGTCTCTGACCGGTATGCCATTTGTAACACTATTGAGGTTGATTGCGGTTTAAGAAGAGACAATGTGGACAAGGTGTCAGTGGTCATCACATTAATACAAGATCCTAAGTTAGTTAGAACATTTGGATTATGTGCATCTCCTATACTGAATTGTAATAATTGGACTCTCATGGTCTCCATTTTTTTGAGGGGTCATATTCTCTTCCAATGTGCTAGATATTTTCCCATCAACATGTATTGTTTTAGGCTGATTATTTCTTCTACTTGGAGTCTTAAAACATATCTCTTTGATGGTTTTATTTAATTCTGGAATTTCCTAAGATCCTATAATAGAGGGATTCTAATACTCAATTTCCTTAATCCTTAAATCAACTCTGACTCTGGTTTTCATGGGTTATGGTGTTGTGTTTTTCTAGAATTCTAGATGGAAAGAGAATATATGAGTTTGATTTAGTTTTTCTTCAATAAAATTATTGGGATGTGTTTCCTCTAATTTTTCTCTTTCTTCAGGACTTATTCGTAATAGAAATGATGGTTTTGAGCCAACCTTCCCTAAACGTAGCAAGATATTTCCACATTCCACAAAGTTTAATGTGGGGTTTTTTTCTGATTCTACAGTGTATGTTGGTTAACCCTGCCTCACATTCTTTGGGTTTGCTATAATTTTAGATATAATTTGTGGTTGTATAGGTTTAAATGGGTTATTAGTTGTATGCCCATTTAACAAGGCTTCTTGACCCTGGGGTCTTCTTTGGTTATAATATTACTTACCCATTCCTTAGGTTACATTCAACTATTGTTGGAATTGAGGATTAAATTTTTGGAATGGTGGAATGTTTGGGTTTTGAGCCCAAGGTTACTCATTGTAATTTAGTTGTCCATTCCACTTGGAACTACATTCTTGTGGGACTTGTTGATTTGAAGGCTGGGGGTATGACCATGGTGTATTCCATTGGTTTGGAACCCATTGAGTTTTTAGTACATACAAATGGTTCTAATTGGATTGAAAATTACCTCCTTTCCTCTGAGCCACATAATTCAAATCAACTTCATTTTACATGTTCTAATTTAAATGATTCCTTAGTGAGGAACTAATTCACATTGGTTTTTGGCATGCTTTAGGTCACAAAGAAGGAAAATGTCTATTTTATCTAAGGGAGAGTCCTTAAGCCCATGTTTTTCCCTACATATTGGATAGTATATGAACAATGGATCTATGTTCCTAGATTTCTCCCTATCCACATTTGTATTAAGCTGAACTAAGAGGTATGTCCTTAAATTTTTAATTTCCTCTCTTAATTTGGATATGTCACCATTGGAAATTTTACCTTTATGTTTTCAAAGGTTTGGGTGATTTCAGGAGTAGTTCCTACAAAGGTTAGTGATATCAGTGAATTACAATTTTTGATATATCCTTTTCCCATAATATTGAAGGATTCTTGTGTGTATTCATCCAACCTCTTAAGGAATAAAGTTTTGAGAAGAGTAATATAACTACTAGTGCCACACCTCCTATGAAGGAAGAGGAATCAAAAATATAGTTCTCAACACTCTCATCCTCCATTTGTTGCATCCTAAAGATTTTTATTTATGGTCCCTCACTCTATAATAATCTTGGTATTTATCCAAAAGTCCATTTCCATCTCCTAAAAACTATGATCGGAGTTGGGAGAAAGGCCCATGAACCACCTTATGGTTTTATCCTTCAAAGTTTAAGGAAATAATTTTATTTTTTTAGTGTATGAGGTGTAGTCATGAGGTCTCTCACATGACTTTGAACTCAAATAGTAATTGGTCAGGATCTTATGAGACTAGTCCCCGAAGGTTAGTAGAATTAAAGGGGATATATTCTTCATGGGGATTGGTCATTAGGATCCAATTCTATGGGATAGGTAAATTTACTTCCAAGTGGATGGTTGTCATTATTTGCACCATTGGGATTTTCCACTCCAAGCCATTATTTCTTATCAAACAAGTTGATCCACAGGTTAGTTTTGAGGGATGTTTTGTAAATTAATTCTAATAAATCTACCTCTACAGTCTCTAGGTATAAACATAAAATCCTACCATACTTGACAATAATTTCCTAACTACAAGTACTTACTGATTTCTTGTGTTCCACATAATTCAAAGTATAAAAAGAATCTTGTTGTCACAAAAAGGTATTTTATTTTGAAAGAAAGAGTTATGGAAAATAACTTTCTAAATAGAAACTTACCAAGCAATCAGGAAAGTACTTCAAGTTAGTACCTTAATCTTTTCTAACACCTTCAAATTTGATGAGAACCATTAATATTGTTTTAATTGTCTCATATGTTATAGTTTTTAATGTTTGTATACCATTGTACCTTGTTATTTTGGTCATCCCTGTCAAGACATGCACACTTGAACTTAAGTTTATGGTACTTATATATTAATTAATATAGTTATTACTATGTTACTTTAGTTTATGGATTTTGAATTTGAATTTGATCTCTTTGATGTAATGAATGGTTATTGAGTTCTTCATTCGAATGTTTTACTTCTTAAAAGGAATTTTTATGCCAAAGATACTCTACCATAAAGCAATGGAGACTCATTTACGATAATTGACATGTAGAAACTAAGACTCATCCATGGAAAGGTACCTCCAGCCAAAGGAAAATATGCACATATACATAGCCATAATTATGGGAAAGATGATCGATGAGAATGTTTCACCTAAGTTTGCACCTTCTAGTAAATAATTAGTGATGTCAACAAAATCGATCTCACGCCAATGCCTAATTATTCTCTGCAACTACAACCTGGAACTAGTTGATCTAATTTCACAACTAGTTGTTTGAATGAACAATTAGTTATGTTGATGTATTAGAACACTTCTCTTCAGTTTTGATTGCATGCATAGGAATCCATAGATTTCTTGGGAATGATCTAGTACTCAATCAAAATGTAACTACTAGTTGAACAAGTCTCCTCACGTCTCTATTGAATATAAAGAGAATGATATGACTGTAGAAGATAAGAGATTGATAAGAAGGAAATTGCTATAAGTTGTATTCTATAATCTTCATGCTAATGAATAAAAATCTGAGTTCTACCATTTTTCTATTAAAACAATCCTTAGGAAGGGATAGTACCCAAGGAAAGGCCCACTTGTGGTTTGCTAAAACCCTTTCCTTTTCCTTTGTTTTTTTAATTTTTTTGCGTGAGTAGATTAGAGTTGTAGAATTTCATTTCTTTACTTATGATTCAATTTTCTGTCTTATTCAATAGTCATAGCATCTACTTTTATCTGCAATCTAGTTTAGTTACAACACTATGTTTTCTAGATATTGTGACAAAAATCCTTTAGTTATATCTTTTGAACACTTGTAACTGTGTATACATCATTGGAAGTGTTGAAATTCTACATCCCTAGGTTTGATGAATAAATGAATTTTGATTAGTGAATAACATATTATTTTCTGCAAGTTAATTTGCACTACCATTTTTGGCACCATTTCCAAGGACCCTACCAAGTTATAAGTATTTTAAAGAGGGATTTTCATTTTTAGAAGAAGTCTAGGTTGTAGGAACTTATCTCTAATTAAAACCCCAACTAATTACCATTGAATGAGTTGAGTAGTTGATGCATGCACTATCCAAGGGATGCCCATGGTATATTTTTACCTAATCCAAAAGTAACACAAATCTCTTCATTTATCTCTGAACATTTAGAAGAGGAAACTGATGGGTTTCATTATTCCCTTCATTTAATTAGCTCTTTGTTGATGTCATATTCAAACTAGCGGTGGTGATCAAGCTATATGTAACAATAAATCTTAGTTATCTAGTAATTTACTTAGGTGTTATATATATATATATATATATATATTATTTATGGGGCATTTTCTCAATGTCTTGAGGATTTCTTGCCAAAACCTTATTGAAATCAAACTATGAAAACTTGCAGAAGTAAACACTCTCTGCAGAAATAAATTACTGGAAATAAACACACATTTGTAGAATGAAATAGATTGTTGTAAGTAAACCCATGTTATAGAAATAAGCACACTTGCTTTTGAAATAAACACATAATTGATAATGCTAAAAGATGATTGCAAGGAAATAAGAATCTAATCTAAAACCCCTATAGGAACAAGTATATGATAGATTTCAACTTGAGTAATCAAAAGAATTTACAAAATTAATATATCTATACTATTTTCTCTAGAAAATAAATACCAATGAAATGAAGATCCTAGTTCTTTGAGGAGTGGGCCCTTCCTCCACCTTGAAACAAGATTTGACAACTTAATATACTCTAAAAAAGAAATGGTTATTTTATTGATAAAATTTTCTACATTACAAAAACTTACTGTCTCTTTTCTATCTCTCTATGTCTTTTTCTATGTATAGATATATCTATATATATATCCTATAATCCTAAATCTACTATAGGTCTACATATATATACTTCTTCCATAGGTGCATTTACAACCATAAATGTCCTACTGATTCAGATAAAATTAAATCCTACCCAAAATAGATGTTCAATTGGATCATGGATGAAGGTACTATTGTATGAAAGTTATCCATTGATTTGAGATTATGAAGAATCAAAATCTTCTAATCTTCTCTTTATTGAAAGGATCGTTGATTTCTAAATCACTAGATGTTGTTGGAATAAACAAATTCTCAGAACGGTTCCTAACTAAAGGAAATCACTCTAGATCTAGCTGTGAGGTTCTAGAGCTACATGCAGGAGTTCCAACTAAGTCCAAAAATTTTGGAACTAAATCAAAGTTTTGTAACTAAGTGATAGATCTCGTAACTACGTAATGGAGTTCTGGAACTAAGTTTGGAAGTTCTAGAACTAAGCTGTATTGAAACCAATGCTTCCAAAATATGTTGACCACTTGATACTTTGTTCTTCCGATTGATTGTGACATATTTTATTACAAAATTGACTTTCAAAAGTACCCTTTTAGGAATTACAGAGTGTTTAAACATTATAACTACAATCAAAAAAATATGGACGATTACATCCTAACTTATATTAAATCAAACAAAAGTCAAAAATCTAGTCAAACTTGATAAAAAGGAGAGTAAAATAAGATCATTTATTGTACATTAATGAGACATATTCTTGCCTTATCATCTCCCCCATAATTACTTGTTTATAATTCCTCTTATAAACCATACTCTTCAAATCTTGGGTTGTGTATTCTGTATTCCAATTAATTACTCAAGTCAAATGGTTGAAACTGAATATCCCAATGTTTTAGTTCAGAAACATTATACCTGATCCTGTTTCTACTTTTCTCTTCCATTCCTCAAATTAAGTGGGGTCTTGAGGTTCTTTGTTTTTCCATGGAGACATGGGAGCAAGAAGAAGGGGAGGCCTTATTCTCATTCCCATCTATATTCCCTTGTGCTTTTCATTGATTTGAGGGATTAGTGTGTATAAATCTTTTTCTCTTTCCAAACTCCAAATCAAATTTGTGGGAGATATTACTTCCCTTCTCCTCAAGGCAACTATAAGAATATCCCATCTTTTCAAACATCCATCATAAATCTCCTCAAAATTTTCCACCTCATAAAAGGTGAAGGCATCAATACTTTTTGTATAAACTGGCAAGATAATGTGTCTTGAACCATCTATCAAAGGCATGGGTTCTAAAATGTTTTTAAAAATTAGATGCTTTACCACAATGAGTCCTCATGTAGAGACCAGATGAGCTAGATTTCAATAGATTCTCATAATCCATTTCCTTCCATGCAATCTTATTTTGAAGAATAGAAAAAAATGCATTAAGTTGGATTTCTCCCACATACAAATTGATCATGAAGCCATGTTCTTTTCTAGCATAAGATTATAGAGATAGAATTCACAGAGAAGATTTTTCTTCTCTGCACTGGCTGAAGAATAGATATCATGAACTCAGATTCATGTTTTATTTCATGGGGAAGGCCACATGCAATTCTTGGACATGCTTCTGTGAATGAATTGTTCTTCTAGAAACACACTATATGTAGGAGAAGGCATCTTGCATGCAAGTAATTTTTCACTCATTATTCAAACCATTTTATTTTTATAAGAATTTAAATTTTCTCCCTCTTCTTTGTAAAACTTTTCTTCCCATTCCTTTATTGCTTTATTTTTATTTTCCATCTTGCTTCTCAAATCCTGATTGGATGTTTTGATTTCACTAAGTTCCCTGTAAGTATCATCCCATAACTTCTTGAGTGGTCAATAAGTTAATTCAGTCTGTGTAGAGACTACTGACATAGTACTTTGTCTTCTAGATATTTTACATTATTCCTCTTTCTTCATCATCTTCCACTTAACTCTTGCCAATTCTTTAGTCTTGTCATGAGATGAGTTATTAGTTCCCCAATGAGCATATCTCTCTGTTCCAATTTGAGTTTGAGGAATTTCAACTTCTCATCCTTTTCTTTGATAATGATTTTTGCTCTGGATAAAAAAGATCCCGTCTAACATGTTATTTCTCTTCTTTCTCTAAAAGTTCTTTGGGGGTTAAGCATTCCTCTTCTACCAAAGGAATTTCCCTTTCATCTCCAAGATACCAACTTGTTGGTCCCCTAGAATGTTGGCTAAGTATAAAAGGCACGTATGCATGTAGGTCCTAGTTGAAGAGAGGGGAACAAGGACAAGGTGCACATGACAAGGTTTAAGAAAAGGGTTTAAGGAATCTCATGGCGTGCATAGATGGAACCAAGGGTTTGGGACTTAGCCAAATTGGGAATTCAGGATAGAACACGTGAAAATCATGACCCAACTATGCATGTTGTATGGATAAGGTGCCAACTTGGATACAGGTTGGCCCAGGAAGGAGCATGTCTGTGGTAGAAGCTTCTAGAAGCACATCATGTTGAAAAGTGGAAACCTCGGGCACAGGGAGAGCATGATCACATGGAGGACCACACTCAAACACTTAGAATTGTATATAAGGGCCTTTGGAGGATGAGTTGGTAGCCCGGAGAGGCTATAAATACTAGCACCTTTAGAGTACACAAAAGAGACAACAAAAAGAGGGTGGAGCTATGTAGAAATACTACAAGAACTCTGTTAATGGGTAATGGTATTTGGGAGAGAATGTATAATGGGTATGGGATTGAAAATTTTTATTTGATAGTCTAGCTACATTAGTCCAGATTGAAAATCATGACTCGCAGTCTATTTCTCTATGACATTATGTAATGGTTCTGTGGATGTAATGAGGTTACCAGTTATATGAATAAGAATATCAATGATTTTTATGTATACGTATTTATCATAGGTTCTATTTCATTTATGTTTATGCTAAGTATGGATTCTTGTATACTTCTTTCTGTTATGGTGCAAGTTATATAATTTTTAAGTGCTTTTTGTTTGTAATGACTGCAAGGATCTAGAGGTCATTCTGAGCTCTATGGTTCTTGAATTTCTTAGCCCCATTTAAATCTCTTAAGCACAAATCATATATGATGATATTTACCACTAAACTCACATAAAGAGACTCAAACCCGTGCATGCCTCAAGTGAGTGCCCATCATCTATTGGGTGATAGGTTGGCACACATGGGGTACCTTTATTTTGTGATAATGGTAAAAATTACTACATCTTGGTTCCATTGCTTAAGAGACCTCTTTTTCAAAGTAGTGGTAAATAAAATACAACATGATCTGTAGTGAGTAATGATAAAACGGTTAACTTTGGAAAGTGTTGATTCATGGTTCAAGAGCACGAAGGATGAATTTTCTTAGAGATTCAGCACTGGGCTTGAGTTTGATGCACGTAAATGGGTAGAAGAGAACCTCTACCATGATTTATATGAAACATTTTTCTGTTGTTTCCCAGTAGAGCTGTATGAATGGCTCTCAGCGTATGCATCTAGATCAAGTTGGCATTATGGATCATGCATGTGGACCCAAGAAGATTACCAAAGGCTACAGGATGTAGATCTAACGTGGACCCATGTTGTGGATCATTGGTGGAAAGGACTAAATTTGCTAGCTACACTGTAACATCCTCATTTTACATAATAGAACAAGTCAAAATTTTTTTTTTTGATAAATGCTTCGTGGTTCTAAATACATAACTTAGAACTCACAAATCAAATAACCATTCGTAATAACACATAACCATATGCATCAGATGACTCAGAAGTACCTCAAGATCTATTCATTCCATGACTCCAGTAATCTACCGATCTATTCATGAGTAATAAGAGTTAGCGTTTTTATTTCGTACATCACTCTTGTGGTTCTCTTCCCTATTCTCGGGATTCGAGATGCTCTATCCAAGGAACCTAACTAAATAATCGCATTTACCATTATTCATCGACATCTCATCCATAGACCGGGTGACTCAAGACAACGCACTTGATCAGATGACTTGCGATACTTTGGCCAAATATTTGAAACATCTTGCTTATGTCTCGTATTCCTTAATGGCATACTCGTCAATGAATACGTCCCTCACCCCCATTCTTATGTTATGTAGAATTTCTTTACCGACTTCATCAAAATCCCTCCTATCCCAACTTATTCACTCGGAAACGGATTAAGTAAGGTGATAACGTTATATGGATGCCCACGAGGACTAGGGATACGATGACATCTTCTGTTCAGCCCTAGTTAAACCAAGTGTGTCAAGATACCCCAATCTCCTAGGCAACCTTATAACGTGACCACATTCCTAATCGGTCCCTGAGTAACTCGTTCAAGATCAAGATGTAAATCTTAGTGATCAATGCAAAGGGTGTCATCATAAGTCACCTACATTGTTGTAACTTTGAGAAGATCCTAATCTTCTCGGAGGTACAACCCCGCAGTTGACTTGTGCCGTCAACCTTTAAATCCGCCTCGAAAAGATCTACTTATTAATAAGTGTTACGCACACTAAGTTTAAATTACATTAAAGACGTTCCCCTAAGGTTAGCCTTTCCCGATCCCTGGATTCCTCATCTTAGGATGACCTTTCTCAATAAAACCCATTACACAGAGGAGTTATTAAGGCCAAGGTCTCATCAAGGAGTTCATAGAATATACATAATTCTAAAACAACGGAATTGGACAATATCTCATAAACTTCACATGAGATTGCCATCTGAACCCCATTAGGTTTATATCAGTTCTCATAACTGAATTTATATCATACTTATTAGTATCAAGATATAAATGATTAAGAATCCAATTAAATGTTGTCCTGTCATAATCAGGACTAGGGATTAATAATTTAATTCAGCTTGTTTAGCGTTCTGCTTAGGTATATTTTAACCCTATCTTCCAAAAAGACAGTGATCTAAATTTCAATTTAGCCTTCGATAGAACATACAAGAACTGCTAAACACTCATAAGAATTCAATCACATATTCTTGTAAGCTTTCATTGACAATCACAAAAGTCTCCAAATTATACAATGATAACAATGCCCCTCCGGTATATAAACCGAAGAAGGTCAACTATCAAAATAAGAATACAACACATAAGTAGCAAATACTTATTTCTATTCCTTTCAGAATTAATCAAATACATTTTATGCATTCAGCATACTTGATACAATGCTCAACGGAAAAAGAACATCTTTCCCCATATAGTACATTTAGAGAATCAAACTGTAATTCTACTTAAAATCAAATCTAAACAATCTGATCATCCTATCAGATCTGCATGCTTTTACCACTTACGGCAACCATCTGCAAAAATAGTCAACATGGGTCAGTTCGATGAACTGAGCATGATAAGCACTAACTCTTAAAACAATTGCAATCCATCAATTGTTTTCATTAAACACCCTGTTTAAATGAGATCAATTCACCAAACAAGTAAACATAATTCAGACTATACTTTAGTAATTCAACATGTCTATAACGTGTAAATACAAATTTTCGTTACAGAATAGTCCTAGATACGTCTCAAATATTTCATCAAAATATTAGGGATCAAGAAGGACGAAAGTGTCCAAACAACTATCCATTGTAATTCCCAAGATGAACAAACATCATACAGATCATTACATTCAACATAAGAAGAGGAAAATCATATCAAAACATGATTCCATCATTATATAAAAACAATTTCAGAAGTTAGATAAACATTTATATCAACTTACAATTTGCAACAGAAGAGGAATACACGAATTATACATATTTCCCTCAGAACTAGCTCATGACTGTACCGCCTTTCCAAGAGCAAGGCATTCACCTTAAACACATGCGAATAAAACAGACCAGACCACCAAAAGCACCACTGTTCCGTTTAAGTTTACAATATAACAAACTAAAGTACAGTAGCTCTCATGCCAAACAGTGGAGACTAACTACCAAACAGACTCTGTATGACCTCCCACAAGAAGCGACAGACAAGAAGATGTTCACTGCTAGTACCTGTTGAGGTGCAGTCGACAACTCATAAGTTCAATCATACTCAAGAGTAGATATACCTGCCATAGAAGACGTAACACGCCAACAATCCCTTACATCAACCTACAGCCCATTCTAGTCCTTACTAAACACTGTAAGGCCTTTAGATCCAAAGTTGAAATCAAAAGATCTTCTCTGTTATCGCAGTCAACAAGAGACTCAAAATCATTAAAGCAATGACATTACCCTATGTCTATGCAGAGAGATTTTTAAACGAAATCCACGCAACATGCACAGCCACATCTAACTGGAATTTAATCAGAAAGAAAACATAACATATCGTAGTCACTTCTGAACGCATCCAGAGTTGAAAGTATGGTATTCACGACCTACTAAACAAAAATCCGAAAGACATGATGTCAAGCTATTTAACGAAATCCAACAAAGCCAAAAACATTACATGTTCATAATCAGGCTTATACAGAAGCAGTGACACTGATTACCTATCAAGGATTTAAAACTAAATCCGTATAACAGTATTCACGATTAAGCTTTTACAGAAGCCGATATACAAGATATCTTTCTATACTCAAGGAACCCAACAGTGTCGAAAACAACAGTAAACCAAACAGGCTTAATTTGAGGCAATTACACTGTTTATTTATCAAGAATTCAACTGAGTCTAAACAACAGTATACAAGATAAATAATAGTTAATGATTCCATCCGTGCCAACAATGGCAAGCATTCAAAATCAGGCTTATACAAAAGCTAAATTACGATTTTG